>CANXYC010829208.1:0-48523 GCA_948193065.1 Aleurites moluccanus
ATGAACCTCTTGAAGGTTCTGAAGGGTAAGTACTATATTGATGACATTAGGTGGACAGCAAATTAAAAAAATATTTCTAACAAACTTCTTCAACCTTAAAGATATAAGCAAATGTATATTTAGTAGATGTCATTTCTTTAATGACATCAATGTTGCAACCACTATCTGTATCTAGTGAATTGAAGTGTTGTCTTTGTTGGGTTTATTAAATAACTCTATTTTAGGTTCTAATATAAATCCTAATAGGTAAAGGACCTTTGTAGTGGGCCTAATGGGCAAGAGCCCATTAACTGGTTCAACCCTAGTGTAAACCTATATATATGCTAGCTGGGGGCAGCATGCTAGGTATTCCAAACTAGATACCTATGGTGTAATATTTCAAGCAATCGCATATATTGCTTGACCTAAAAACTCTAACAGAAATTTTGGAAAAAGAAGAAAAAGCTTTTAATTAATTTTGATAAAAAAGTAAAATAGCAACACATGCATATACCTGATGAATATCTCCCATGAAATGAGACAAAAATAGCAAGGCTTCAGTCAAATTATCTGCAACAGAAGGAACAAATTAAGTTAATTAATCAATCTATATCTTTATTAAATAGCAGAACTGTAATCCATAAGCTTTAGCTCAGTCATATTTAAGTTGTCTTTTGGGCTGTGAGGTGTCGAATCTCAACCCCGGTTGAACATAATAACCAAAAACAAAAAAAATAGCAGAATTGTTCAAGTGGGAAAGTATGGGATTTTCCTTACATCTGCGATCTGTGGAACCCTCCCTGTAGTGCAAAAGCTGAGATGTGAAATTCTGAATAGCACCAGCAACACATTTGTCCTTTGCACAGTCCCCTAATTAATACAATTATAACATAACTCGTATATGTTAATAGTCCCAATAAATAAAAGAAAATAAACGTTAATTAGATAATTATTAAGGTTTACTTGAATAATCAAATGTGCAGGCCTTGTCAGGGGTGTCAATGAAATGAAGAGGGCTTGTCCACCTATATCTGTACCAGTGTCGGATTTGGTCAGGCCATATGCAGAGGGCCGATAAGTCCCCCTTCACATTCTCAGGTAACAACTGTTCTACAGCATGTGCTGCTTCTGCTCCTAAAAGATTCTATTAATTACAAATTAACAATCAGTTTTTGATTATTTGATCTTTAATATCAAAATATCAAGAGAGCAAGTTTTTATTACCTGTGCAAGCCGACATGTCATTATATGACCCTCCTTGCTCCAGCCAAGAGCTCCAGGAACTAAAATGGTGGCCAACCTATGAACATTATGGATGCGAATGAAAACCATCTCAAAAGACCTTTAGTCCCATCCATTCTCCAATATCACTATCCAAGAAAAAGTTAAAAAGAGAAAATGTCAAATTAAATGAGCCCACCAGAATTAGTTATATATACAACTTCCAAGAGGGCTCATGACACAGTGAAAATCTTCTAAAAATAAGTTGATTTGAAATTGATAATTATACAATTTGCAAACAAAAATAGTTGATTTAAGTAAGAATATTGAAATTTTGAAATATCACTTTTAAAAAGAAAGATATTTTATGTAAATATAATATGTTCATATCCTAAAATTGTTCGTAGAATATATATTTAAAAATTTTGAAAGACAAATATGATAATTTTTCTAAATAAATAAATAAATAAAACACTAGATTACATAAATAAGTAAAACAAATCATAATTAGAATAATGTTTTAAACAACGATTAAAAATAAACTTTCTACTAAAAGTAAATAAAAAAATAAAAATTATCAAAAATCAACATAACAATTAAAATTGTCAAAATATAATTAATAGATGAGGAAATTTGATCAAAAATTAGCAGTGAATTAGAATCAATGTGATTTTTCATTCCACTAAATCTAAGTTAAGTTTATAATTAGTATTATTAGAGGTTCAATTTTTTTTTTACTTTGACTATTTTGTAGATGAAATCGACATATAATCTTCAAGGTTTATAAATTTGCATCAGTTTAGATAACATATATACAACAAGGGACAGGTTTTCCTCGAGTACAAGTATTAAATTTCAGTTTTGAGTACCCGTAAAGTCAACATTTTTCTGCAGGCAACATAGCCTTTAAAAAAAAAAAACAAGGGTATATTCTACAATATAAAAGGCATCTCATCATAAATATGGAACAAAGTCAACGGTTCAACAATATACTTTATTACAGAATGCTTAAGAGGATAATTAATGGGAAAAAAATAATTAAATGGGTTGGTATATGATGTGTTGTGAATGGCAACGTTGAGATAGTATTTTGAGGTACACAACAATAACAATAACTCTCTTCCTTTTAATAACTCTTACAAAATTAGTAAGACTGTAAATTATATTAGACTAGCCTATATTTCGAAGTGTTCGGTTCGAAATTCTAAGATTAGAGTTTGGATTAAGTTAGTTTGTACAATAATTTTAAGTTGATTTAAATAAATTTAATTCAAATGCTTCCAACCATCGATATATATATATATATATTTGATATTTTTTTAATATAATCATAATAAATATTATTGGACTTCTCATTAATTTATATTTTTTGTAGTAGTTATATTAAAATGAGTTCATGCAATAATAATGTATACTATATGTGTTTATTATTTTATTTTTATTTAATAAATTTATTTATTTTAAAAATTATTAAACTCAAATTATAAGATAATACTTAATAAAAAATATTAAAAAATTAAAATTAATATATAAAAAATAGATTATCAATTATAAGAAAAATAAAATATATAAATGAGCCAGTCCGAACTCAACTCGAAAATTATATTTAGCTTTGAGTCAAGTCTATATTGAACTTTAACTAAAATAATTTGACTTAAATTTGAACTTGCCTTTAGCCCAATCCAATCTATTCAATTTACAATCTTAAAAATTAGTAACAACTTCTATAACTTTGGAGACTGGGATAATTGAATTTGAAACTTTACACTCCCCAACTCTTTAAGTGAGTGAGGAAACTAATCAATTATATCTAATTAGCATTTTGAATTTAATTTTTTATTTTTATCATTACACCTTTATTTTATTCATATCTAAATATCTTGCTTTATTGTAGTTTTCAAAGTGAAAATATTATTCTTTTAATTCTTTTTAAGGTTAAAATGAAAATGGTGAAAAAAATTTAACCAATATTATTAAAAATAAAATAACTTTCATAATTTTAAATAATAAAATTATCCAATCACTTCATGCTAGAATTTTGCATAAACTTCTAATACCAAAAGTAAATACTTAAATATAAGAGCATTTTCAACAGGCGCTCCTTATTTTAAAAAGCATTTTTTACATAAATAAAAAATAACTTAATCAATTTTTAAATATAAAAAATATAATTTTTTTTTTTAATTTAATGAACTTTTTAATTAAATAGGTGAGAGAATTAATAAATAATATGTATAAAAAATTATAAAGTTTATTAATTAAACTTATAAGAAAAAGTAAAATTAGCTTTCTAGATATAAAAAAATCAAATTCACACATTATTTTAAATTTAAATAATAAAAATTTATTAGACTCTTATTTTTTTTATATTATTTTTTTTATTATTATGAAGAATTTGAAGTTTATGAAGGGCCCTAAGAGCAATTCCAATGCTAAGCCATTTTAGCGTTAATGGCAATTTGGTGTTAGATTTGTGCTCCAATGGAGCGCCAAATATGACGCCATTTTAGTGTTTATGAATAGTGTCATGCTATATTTGGCGTGACACTATTCACAAACGCTATTTCTTTTCTTTTTTTATTTGTTTTCTTTATTTACAAAAATACTCATTTTTATTTAAGTTACTTAATTTTTGAGCTAAAATGAATTTATTTAAATTATTAATTTTTTTTATCCTATACACCAAAATGAATGTTTGAAATAATATAAACAATAGCAATGATAAAACATCGCGTTTTGTAATGCATTGATTGATTATTTGTGAGAAAAATATATTAATTAAGATAATTAATAAATATTATTATATTTTTTTGCATTTATTTTTATGTTTAATTATAAATGTATTGTTGGTTTCACAATAATGTAATTTTATTCTAAAATAATATTTTTTATCTTAAAATAAATATCCTAATTATAAAATTTATAAATATTAAGAAAATTTTTTGAGACTATTTTAAAATTTACTCTCTTATAATTAAGTATAATTATCTCTTTTATTATTTTAATATATTTTTCCTAATTAAATACAATCTTCTTCAAAAGATAATAAATGATTTTATTTTTTAAGTTTACATTAATTATATAAGTCTAAATATACGAGAATATTATTAGAGTGTTAAGGTAAAATATAATTTAAATTAGAAAATAAGATAATTAAATTATGATATACTAAAAAAAATAAAATATTTATTTTGGGACGTATGGAGTATATTAATAATAAATAAGTTATTTTATTTAATAAATTATAATTGTTAGTTTACACTATTTTATTAAATTCATTAATATATTTTTGGATCGATATATAAAATATACTTATTTGTAGATAATCAGTGAAATACATAAAATAGTAAGGAATTTGTAAAAATAGATAAAAAGTAATATAAAAGGAATATATTTTTTTTATGTTAAAAATAGTGTTAAAAATGATGTTAGGGTTGGAGTGAAATGTGAGATTTACATTATTTTGATATAAATTTCACACCAAAATAGTGTTCAGCATTGGAGTTGGTCTTAAAAATGTGCTAAATAAGATTCAACCTGGGCCTATTTTACTGTCTTAATTCTTTGTTTTTAAGACCCTTATTTCCTCCATTACAAAGTAGGCTCAGATGACAATTTATTGAAGTCCAATTGATCAAATACGGCTATCGCAGGATTCAACATTTTTCTATTGATGGTAACATTGTTAGGTTTTTTTTTTTTTTTTTTTTTTTTTTTTTAATGTTTTAAGATTATTAGGATTTATGATATCAAATAATATGAAATTATTTGAAACATTATATTTATCTAATTTGAAATACCTAACGTTTTATTACCAACTAAGCATATATATATATATAATAACACGCTAGAATTTATCAATTAATAAATTATTTCTCATATAGACCCATTATAAATATCTCTTATTTATTGGATTTATATTAAAACATATTTAAAGTTATATTAAATATACCCAACAAACATTTGGTAAGCTTATGTCATATTTAGTTGTGAAAAATATTTTTAGTTTTTTTTTTAACTTTTATTTTCTAAATAATAATAATAATAATTATTATTATTATTATTATTGTTATTATTTAAATTAATATAGATAAAGAAAATACTATTAATAACTAATAAATTATAATAATAATAAATTTTAAATTAACAAAAAAAAATACTAAAAATAGATACAACAAGAGAGTAAAATGATGATTAACATAACGTGTGATAATGATGAGTTTGTTCGTTTATAAATTTTATATTGATAATTATAATTTAAAAATATGATGAGATTATATAAATAATATAAGAAATATGATTTAAAAAAAATATATAGGATTTGAATGTTAGAAAAAAAATCGTTATAAAAAATTTTATATTTTCCAATAAAAAAAATATATGCATTTTATTAAGAGAAATATAGAAAACTAGTAAAAAAAGTTTTCTTATACTAATTATAAAGTTAGAAAATTCAGAAAATTATTTTTTTGGGTTCTATTTGGAAAATAATTCTAATTATACATCAATTTCTATTTCTTATTTTCTTAGAATTATTTTTCAAAAAATAAATATTCTTTCACAACTAAACAATGTCTCAAATTCTTCAAAAGATGAACCGAGAGATCATTAAAAGCCAAGTTGATTCTTTTAAGCATTGAGAAATTAAAGATTGTAAGAGGAATGGAGCCCTGGAGACCTTTCATCATATATATTGTTAATAATGAGGTTTAAATTCTAACACCCTTTACCATAAAGAATTTTAAGCTCCATTTTTCTTTCTTTTACTTTAAAAAAAAAAAAGGTATTTTCATGACTACTAAAAGTCATGAAAAATATGTAGGCTTGTATAGTCTTTTAGCCTTAATTCTTATTTGTCATGTCTTACATTCAATGCAAATATCTTATCTGTCCGTAATAGATTTTTGCAAATAAACTACTAATTAATCAATCTCTTTGATGATTGAATATTAATAATGGAATTGGAATAGATGGTGGTGGTGTTGAGAGCTGTTGCTATGTTTTCGTTTACAAGTTTGGGGCTCATTCTACTCTACTTTTATTTCAAGAAGCCCGATGTTTGGATTCTCTCCACCCAATTTCTTAACCAGGTATAAAGTAACTACTTCAAATCAATTTTCAAAAAGTCTTGGCATGAAAATGTTGAAAGCTCCAAGCTTTCTTTTTGTTGTTGGTGGTGGTTGTGGTGGTGGTGGTGATGTGTGTTTGGTTGCAAGTAGTTGTTGCAGACGTGAATCTTTGTTTATAAGGTTAGGGTTGTTGAGTTCTGAAAATATTTGTTGCATTTCACTCTTATATTCATTTATACAAGTCATTGTCACCTGCTTCTTACTTCTTAAGCTTCACCTCAAGTTCTTGCTTTGATGTTCTTATTTTATCAATTTCATTTCTTTATTTTTTATTTCAATGTGTATCACCAATGACATAGGGACAATATTTTAGGAGTCTATTGGTTCGAAATTAAATATCAAAGTAATATATAACAAATATCGATTCAAATAAAAATATTAAAATTTGAAATAACCATTTTCAAAAACAAAAGATATATTTTATTCAAATATAATATATATCCAAACTCCAAACTTGACAGAAAATATATATAAAAAATTACCATAAAAAACTCTAAGAGAGAAGTATGACCACTTATTCTAAAAATGAAATAAATTATCATATTACATAAATAAGAAAAATAAATTATAACTAAAATAATATTTTAATCGACACATAAAAATAAATTTCTTATCAAAATAAATAAGAAAAATAAAGTGACCAAAAATAAACATAACAGTTAAAATTGGCAAAACATAACCATAGAAAATTTGACCAAAAACTAAGGATATAGTTGCGATATTTTTCATTATACTAGACAAGTCAAGCCCATAACTCAATAGCTTATTTTTTTAACTTTGACATTTTTGCATAATCTAATTACTTCACAAACTTCAAGACTAGTAGATCTGCATCAATTCAGATAAGATATATACAAGAAGAGAGGTTTTCATAGAGTACAAGTATTAAATTTCAGTTTTGAGTGCCCTTAAAAGTCCATATTTTTTCTGCAAGCAACAAGGGCATGTCCTCTAAAAAAAAAAAAAAAGAAAACAAAGGCATATTCTACAATATAAAAGGCATCTCATCATAAAATGGAACGAAGTCAACAGTTTAACAATATACTTTATTACAGAATGCTTAAGCGAATTGGTAAATGGGAAAAAGATAATTAATTGTGTTGGTACATGATGCGTTGTGAATGGCAAGTTCACGTCATATATAATATTGCCCTGCGGGCCCAGGTCTTTGTTATGCATTGAAGATTCTTCTCTATCCATTTTATCTTCATGCTTGAGCAATCTTGCTTTCAGAAGTAAAAATTCGGTTGAGCGTCGCAGCCAAGCGAATGCCACCTTGTGCAAGCCTTTTTTCCACAGCAGGCAACCGAGAAAGAAAATACTCATCTGCAGTGTAAAATTTCAAGAATTACAGATCAATACAGAACAGAATTTGCTTCAAGTAATGAAATTCAATTAGTTGATCCTTAGGAAATTGCGTTGCATCGTTGAGAATTTGATACTTCAGCATGTCTAAGCACCAATCCCAGTAGCTTAACTAACATGCATGTGTATGTTATGGAGTTGGCCCTGTGCGTTACTGAAAATGCTTAAGAAGGATGATCCAATGAACCATAATATTAATTGTTGACTATAAGAAACAAAGGCATTGCCTGACCAATTGGAACATCGGAAAATTAAATCTTTTAGGTTGGTCTTTTGAGCAGAGCAGTTGAGCAAAGGGATATTGTTCACGGGAATATCCAAGAATGAGAAATTGTTGTGTATAAATTTCATTTCTAGTTGTCATTCATGTGATAGATAACCGCGGACGACATCATTCTATTGCTAGCATGACATTAAACAAGAAAAATAAACCTGTGAAGCAAGCAGGAGATATGACCAACTTATTTTAAAAATTCAAAGAATTCTCTTCTTTTTCTTTTTGCTTGAGCTTTTCTAGTTTCACCAATTATAACATATTACAAAAAAAGGGAGGGAAATCACATCCTCCTCCACCCCCTCCGCCCCCTAATCACTATATTGTTTGCCTAGAATAATGTTTGTAATGGGAACCTTTAATTCTTCCAAAGATAATCATTGTCTACCTCATAGGCAGGGCTACCTCTCAGCCACTTCCAAGCAAGCATATAAGGCAAAAGTGGAAAGCAGGACCAGTTTCTGCAAAAGCGGGGCTTATCCCATGTGCTGGATGCCTCCAACAGTTCATTTTGAAACTCAAGAATAACTAACCGTATATTCATTTTGAAACTCAAGAATAACTAACCGTATATCTCCATTATGATTTTTATTAAAGAACAGTTTGCATCCTTCAATTAGTTGGGAGTCCTACTAAATTTTAAAAATTTCCAGCTAGGCCACAAAAAGGCCTGGAAGTCATATATGGATAAAATGATACATGCCAATTCTTGAATATGCTGTGCCCCCAGTAAATTTCCTACTTATGTTATTTGTGTAATAAAAAAAGAGTATTTTTTCATGTAATTAAAGAAATACCTTCCAGGGTGGTTCCAGGTGTGGCATTCTTGTATGCAAACTTGCATGCCAAACTAACACTCTCAGAAGCATAACTGCACAAGTTGAAAAAGGAAAAGGAAATCATGTCAATTAGTGCCCTATTCCCTGTTTACACATGAAAAGAAATTTCTTTCTTCTATGCAATGAGAAAATAGATACATATATATATATCACCTACTTTTGATCAAAACAAAAAACGAATTGAACTAAATTACGCCCTATCCTATATAAAGTTAAAGCAAGATGATAGTAATAATAAAACCTCTCTACTTCTCTGCATCCCCAATTCATCTTTTACTCGTACTTCTCTCTATGTCCCAGCCATTTAACCATTTGGTATGGTATCAGGACTTCAATCAAACAAGGCATATGGACTATAACCATATCAGTCACAAATGCATTTACATGCAAAGAGTAGAATAAGAAAGGGTATGCACTTACGGGTTTGGACAAGCTGTGCGGTTGTTTTGACAATATTTCCATAGTGGTAGTTGATTGGACCAACCTTCCTAAAAATAGAGAAAAAAAAAACAAATGGAAAAGGCAATTGCAAAAATCAAAAGCTGTATACAACACAAAACAACAGTAAAGGATGTATTCATAGCCCAAAACAAGCTTCCTAGGCACTTAGTTTGTAATTTTCAGAGCAATAAAATACAAAAAAGAATTTCAAGTGTACTTGGTAAACTGTTGCAGAGTATAATCGAATGTAACGGGCTCCATATAATACAATCCATTATGCTCTATTACAGTCTACCAGATATACTCTTGAACAATAAAAGAAGTATATATTTCTACCATCCTCAAAAGTTATAAGTGCTTCTCCTAGCATATGGGATCTCATATTAACAAGCAGAAACACTAGGTAGAAGGAAAAGCAAATACCGTAATATTATTCTGAATTGCTTGTATCATGATTGTAAGATCTGAATCATAGAATGTCTTCAAGGCTGACTCAATAATCATGGTATCCCATACCTGGAATAGGAAATAGTATTAAAAATGATGGTAAACTAGTGAGAATAAATGACATTGATGGTCACATATTTGTGCAAATTCCAGAATCTAATTTGACTATTATTTGGAACACCATTCTATACAGGTAGGTCTAGTGAAGATAAAGAACATAAAAGAATCAAGTGAGTCTAATTGAAAGATAGTTTCAAGGACAGCAAGCTTTTCCCTTTAGATCAAGAGAACTGATTTTCTTGACTGTAGTACTACTACAACAGCACTTTAGTTTACATGTTTAGAAATCATCCAAGTTAAATGGACTGATAACATAACATGACATATCTAGTATGTAAACACATCCAGTATTTAAGAAGGCCACATTTTGTAATAAGACGAGAATCATCCTCCTTCTATGTGTGTGTGTGTGTGTGTGTGTGTGTGTGTTTGTGTGCATGCGGAGACTATAAAAACCTTACATGGTGTAGATTTGTCTTCCTGTGGTACCAATGAACTGTTATTCTATTTCCACCCAAATCTCCAGTGAAACCAACATGCAGGGGCTGTCATTACAAAACAAGTTAAGAAATCGGGGATTGATCATTCGGTTGAGAGGTGAGAACAGTTTTATGACTCTGTAGACAAAATATAAGTACTGTTAAAGAATGATCACATGTACAATGTCATAGATGGAATATCTCACTGTAGAAGCAAAATAAAATATAAAAAATAAATAATTAAAAAAAAAAACTAGATTTCAAAATCAAGCATGGCCATCTATGTGTTAAATAGATGGCCTTCCAAAATATTTCTTTTTGTCTTCAGCAAAGGCTGGTATCTTTCTAAAGGCTGCTTTTCACTTCTTAAACTATTGTTTTTTTTAAGCCATAAAAATAAATGGAGAAGAAGAACGTAATTTGAAACAACTAATTCATACAATTCAGTCATTTTTTCCACTTAATATATTATTCTTAATATTTTCAGCAAGAGAAGCAGAACCTGATGGACATCCCCAATAAAATGGGCTAAGAACATAAGTGCCTCTGTTAAATTGTCTGCAATAAACATTAGAGAGTTCCCAAATCAAACAAAGTTAGAAGAAAATATATTATGCTATAGCACTTGTATGTATCAAACTCAAATAAAATAGTGGTGCTTACAATTGGACTTTGAATTGAAATTCTGATATGCTGATGTAAGCTGGCTAGTATAGTTGAAAATTGCTCCAGTTACACATCTGTCTTTACGTCCAGCAGAGTCATGACAATCCCCTTGAAGAAAGCCATAGACCGTCACTAAGCAAACTAATATATGCATATTTCTATGAAGATGAAGCTCATAAAGAAAATAGCTGCAGTTTTCAATTATATAATATTGACATTGATAACAATATCATAGCTGAATCAAGGAGCATGAGCAACGAGGATTACTTACTACAATATTCGTAATTACACCTGAAATCTGGAGTATCAATAAAGTGTAATGCACTACTCCAACGATAGTGGAACCGGACCTCATCAGCCCAGGAGCAAACAGATGCAAAGTCACCTTCAGCAGAATCCGGAAGCAATTCCTTGATTGCAGCTAGGGCATCTTCAGTTAAATACCCCTGAAGTATCAAAAAGTGACTTATCAGATGAAATGGATTGACTTTATACTGGACATTTTCCTGCCCAACTAGTATACCCATCTTACCAAGTAACTTCCTATCTCTACCACATATGTCTCAACAATAATCTCATAACCCAGAAACGAATTGAGTGAGTTATAGGTCAATTCATCTTATATATAATTTCATATGAACACTGACTAGAAATTTCATCAGTTTGATAAATTTCGTAAGAAGGAGCCCATCTGAGTCGCGCACAACAAAGAAAAAGCAACTTAAAAACTGGGGATTTGTTTAAAGCGATATCATCAGTCAAAAAGATCAAAATATTCCCATTTTGCAGCGACAATCAATTGAACCCTCAACTCAATCAGGCATATTCAAAATTATTAAAACAAGAACTGCAAAATACTAACCACAACTACCAAGTAAAACCCATAAAACCCCAAAACAAAGCAATCTATTAAGTGATTCTCATGATCTTGAAAACAAATTAAAAACCATTCTTTAACTAAAAAAATTAAAATAAAGAATAAAAACTCCTACCTCTGCAATTTTGCAAGTAGCATAGTGGCCTTCCCTTCCCCATCCCAGAATTCCAGTAACCAGTTGGAGAAGAATCAGTAGTCTACCAACCCACAACAGCTCAACCCCATTACCCATTATTGATTTTGTGTCCAAATCAATCAGTAAACTGCCAAGTACAAGTAAACCTCTGAGACAAAATGGTCTGTTCTATAATTGCAGCAATTATCAGGATGATGGGCAGTTGTTATAGAGCAATTAGACTGCCACGTGGCTTCGACAAATTATATAATATTTATTCATTCCCAAATTGCACAAGTTATCCATTTTCCGTTTATTGATAGATAATTAGGTGTTGAACCTCCACATGCAACGATGTATTTTATATATGAAAGTAGTTATTTTTGAAAGCTCAATTTAAGATTTAAATTGAGTTTTAGTTTAATGAAGGGTTTAATATTTTATTTTTTGTTAATTTAAATGTTTTTCGTTAATTAATATTAATGATATGAAATTATAAGATTCATTTTATATTTTTAAATAATAAAATATTAAAATTTAAAATCATATTTTTTAAGTTATAAAAGAAAAATCAAAATAAAAAAATCGCAAAAAGAAAAAGAAAACAAATCAAATAAAAAAAATTGAAAAGAAAGAAAAAAATCTAAGAAAAAATAATTGAAAAAGAAAAAAGTCAATGGAAATCGGGAACAAGTGCAAAAATTTAAATTCACCTGGGTCTGCAACGGAAAAGATGATCGGAGCAGTAAGGAGACTCGTTGTCGTTATCACGATCGGATGAGACTGAGCTCGTGCAAGTGTGGGCTTGCACTTGATGATGGCAACAGGCGTGACCTAGTCGCTTAAACCAGCGCTAGCGAAGGCTTGGCCCTTGGCCACCTCATGAATCATTGGTGATGAAGATAATGATCTTAGCCTTTGCAATAAGATTGACGAATGTGAGTTTCATCATTCTTTTTGGATTTTTTTAAAAATATCGAAAAAATAAAAAATATTTTATTTTTTATGTTAGAAAAAAAAAATTCAAAAATATTAAATACCTAATTTTTTTTTTTCAAAAATACTACTTATTTAAAAAATATTTTTTCAACAATATTACATACACTAAATATATACCAAAAATATATTACACATATATTAAAAATATACTAAATATATATAAAAAATAATAAAAAAATAATCATAAAATAATATATATATATTTCTTTTTTTTAATTTAAAATCTTAAATTTTTAATTTTAATAATTTTAGAAATAAGATATAATTTTATCATCCTGAGAAATATATTATCTTTGTTATTTTTTAAAGTATAATTTTGACTATAATATTATTAAAATTTACAATCTCGTTTCTCGCTCCCTCTTTGTTAGCCTTTGTCTCTGATTTACATGTATAAAAATGTAATTGATAAATTATAATTTAATTTTTCAAATTTTATGTAATTAAAAAAATAATTTTTAAATTAAATATAAAAATAAAATAAATTAATAATTAAATATAAATTAATTATTTTATTTAAGAAAAAATGTAAAAATATGCTTATGAATTATAACGAAAAATATTATATTAGTAAATTTTCTTTTCGAATGAGTAAATATAATTATGAAATCACAAAAAAAAGACAGGGCACTTAAATAGAAATTTTATTTAATAATATTATTTGAAGAAAATATATTATAAATATTTTAAAGATAATTAAATTATTAATAAGTAAATAAGAAAATAAAATTATTTAAGTTAATAATTAATTTGGACTAGGGAATATATATAATTAATTAAATTTATATTTGGTGAAATTATATGTGAAAATAATAATTTTTAAAATTTAGTAACTAAATAATACATTTTAAGAATTTTTGAAAATTAAATTTATATCTAAATAATTTATGATAAATTAAAAAGTAATTATTTTTTTAAGTTTTAACATCTCAAAATGAAATACATTTTACAAGAATTATAATGATTATTTATTTATAATTTTTGAATATAAAATAAATATTTTATAAATTTATAAATATTTAAATATATTTATATAAATTAAAAAAATTATTAAGAAGATAAGCAGATGAGGATATTCTGCCTTATTTTTATGATTTCAGAGTAATATTTATGTCTTTAAAAAAAATGTGTCAATATGATATTTTTACTATAGTCCAAGGATATATTTACATATTTTCTCTTTATTTAATTAAAATTAAATTAAATATTACTTTTAATTAAAATTACTTTTTATTTAATTAAAATAATTAATTTTTATTTAATTATTTATATTTTTAAAATTAAAATAAATAAAAATACTTTTTTATCATTTAAATTATTTTCTTATTTTATATATTTAAAAATTATTTTTATATATTTAATTAAAAAATATTTTTTATATTTAATTAAAATTAAAATAATTAAAAATACATATTTTCTCTTATTTTATATATATATAACATTTTTAGTTATTATATTAGAATTTAATGAAAAATTAAAAAAATAAACTGAATGATCATGTTTATCGACGAAATCAAAATATAAAAAACTAATTGCACTTATTCTTTTAAATATTATCATATCTAAAATACCGTTATTTTCTTTTTTTTTTATATTGAATTAAAATAAAAAATTTTAAAAATATATATCAATAATTTTTCGTATGAAATATTTATATATAATATAATTTTATTTATTTACTATATTTTAATTTAAAATTAAAATAAATAAAATTACTTTTATTTAATTAAAATAATTACTTTTATTTAAATATACAAAAAGTATTTTTAATTAAATATATCAAAATTAGAAAATAAATTAAATAATTAAAATAAAATTAATTATTTTAATTTTAAATTAAAATATAAAAATGTATGAATATTTTATAAAAAAAATTATTTTGTTTTTAAATATTCTAATTTTAATTAAATGAAAAAGTAAGAAATTATAAAAAAAAAAAAGAATAAATGATGGTATTTTAAAAATTAAAGCATTTAAAAAAAAAATAGTCATTGTATTTTAATTTCGTCAATAAATTTGATCATTTCGTCTTTTTTTTAATTTTTTTACTAAATTTTAGTAAAATAATTAAAAGTGTCTTTTGTATATATAAAAAATAAGAGAAAAATCATATATTTTTAATTATTTTAATTTTAATTAAATATAGAAAATATTTTTTTAATTAAATATATAAAAATAATTTTTAAATATATAAAATAAGAAAATAAATTAAATAATTAAACAAAATAATTTTATTTATTTTTTAATTTTAGAAAAGTAAATAATTAAATAAAATTAATTATTTTAATTAAAAGTAATATTTATTTTATTTTTATATTTAATTTAAAAAATATTTTTTAATTAAATAAAATTTTTGAAACTAAATTATAATTTATCAATTGCTTTTTAGTTTAATGAAGCTTAGGGACGGATGATAACGAAAAAAGAGAACTAGATTACAGGTTTTAATAACGTTACAATCAAAATAATATATTAAAAAAGTCTAAGAGTGATGTATTATTTTATTTTTATTTTTTATTAAAAATATAATTTTTTAAAATTTTAATATTTTTTATTATTTAAAAATATAAAATGGACCCACTATTTCAGAAGGAGAGGAACTAAATTTACAAAAATGAGAGGATTATATCTTTTATTGGGTTAAAAAACAATTTAAAATTAGTTCAAACCCTAGGGATTCCCTAATTATAGATGGTAATAATCCCAAATTATCAGTCCTTAATTTAAACAAAACGCTCGGGAAAATCACCAATGCCATGTCATTTTTGTTGAGAATTAAACTTTTACAAACGACCATGAATTTTCTGCGAAAAACAAGTGTAATTTATTTGAACGACAGAATGACAAGATTTGTAAGTGAAAAGCATATCTTTAGAGTCTCTGTCAACACCAATGATATTGCAGTGGATAAAATCAAAATCATTCTCTCTCTTCCATCACAACCAGGATCAGTGTTCTGAGCCCTACTCCACCGAGTCAGCCAAATTACAACCCATATCCATCTCGACCATCAACAATCACTTCTTTTTCTCTCTTAGATGCGATTAAAATTCAAATATACACAGAAATAAGGTTTTAGAGCTTAAAGTTTTATACTTTTACAGCGCTATGATTAGGAATAGCAATGTGATAAAAAATTTTCAATATCTCTTTTCATGGAACGGAGATAGAAAATATTTATTTTCTGTTAATGGAAATATGATGAGAATGAAAAGTATATTTTCGATCATGTAGAATCACGTCCCCTTACAGATTTAATATTATAATTATTAAATTATTCATAATTGGACTCATTTTTTAAGTAGATATGAAGAATTGCTTTATTTTTTATTTTTTATTTTTGTGTAAGAATTGCTTTGTTTTGATTGCTAATGAAATCCTAAATTCTTGAATACCAATAGAATTGCTGCCCATCTACATAACCTAATACTTCTTTGTCCCTCTATTTTATTTTAATAAGACTAAAGATTTTTAAGGGGGAAAATCCTAATTTATATTAGCGCTTCTTCTTTTTTCTCTCCCATCATTCTTCTTCAATTCAATTTTCTGATAAATTAAAATTCCTTCTCTCTCACTTTCATCAATTCCCCTTAAATCTTTAATCATCGTCGTTTTCTTAACTGATATAGGGATTTGATTTAGTTTGATTTGTTATTTTGTTAATTTATCAGTTACTGTTACACTTCTAGTGAGTGTAATTTTTCAGTTGCTAGCATTATGCTCTGCTTGTATTCAAAAAATTGTGTGGATGAATCAATCAGCGAGCAGTGTCAACATCTCAGAAAACATAAGACAAAATTGGATAAACTGAAAGGAAAAATGGAAGAGCTAAAAGCCCTAAAGATAGATATAACCACAAAATTGGATAAGATGCATGAGCAATACGAGATGGAGCCAGCCCGAGGGAAGGATAAAATTGTGGCTAATAAATGAACAAATTGACGGCGAAGTCAGTGGAATCATTTCCGAAAATAGAAGAGACAAATTGTGTTGGTATTATCCTAATTACTTGTGCTCCGAAATAGATTTTGGAAAGCTTGTTGAAGAAAAGACTGAGGAAGTCGTTGAACTTACTGAGAAGGGCAACTTTTCAGATGAATCATTAGCATACAAGTTGCAAAAGAAAGGGCACACTCTTCCCACGATTCGGCTGATATACTGAACAACCTTCAAAATCTCGAAGAGATTGTCAGTGGGGACTGCGCCAAGATGAGGTATATCATGTATGATTCTTATGCTGGCAGACCCAAATTGTGGAGTTTGAAGCTATATTGTTTAACAGAGTTGGAGAGCATATACGACGGAGTATCATCTGTCATTCTCCGTACTCTGTTGAGATTTTAGGTTGTAATGTTTTAAGGAGGCTTCCCCTGGCTCTTTTAATGACAGCAATTTACAGCAACCACAACCACCTCCTTCTCTTAAAGAAATCAAAGGAAATGTAAGTTGGTGGGAATCACTGGAATGGGATCAACCTAAAGCTAAAACTATCCTGCATCCATATCTCAAAGAAGAGGATGCAAATATGCTAAACAATCGCCTTGAACAGTATCACAGGTGCCATATATCAAGTTTAATAGTGTATTAATGAATTTAATCTGCAAAAGCATAAAATCTAACTGTGAAGAGTTTGATGACACAGCAAACTTAACTCGGCTGTTAGACTTGAAATATGCAGGACACAAATGAAGCACTCATCATAAGCAGTCAAATGTTCTATGGTTAGTTCAAAATCATACAACCAAGTACTGCTGTGAAAATCCTATGCAGAAATATGTTCAATGAAAGGTTATGGAGAGTTGACTTGCTTTCCATTTACGAGGAGATGAATGTGCAGGAGCTAAGTTGCTAGCAAGGAAAACTTACTCAAGGATTTGGGTCATAAACTGTAAATCCAATAACTGGATTTTTTTTAATATTGTTTAAGGTACTATAGATGTAAAACAAAATGCAGGAATTGCATATTATTTGTTGTGTTGGTGTTGGAAACTTGAAAGTTTTTGTACTTGTAACAATTAACATCATTATTTTCAAGTTTCTATTTCTGTAATTAAATTAAACTCTAGATTTATAATGAAACTAGCAAACTTGGTTCAGTCACAAGGTGTATTATAATTATAATTATACAAAGGTATCTTTAATTTATCTAAACCACAACAATGATAGTAGAATTTCACTCACAAATTTTAAAAATAAAAAAGGGTTTTGACAACCCAACAACGTCTTTTTTATCTGTGTCGTTGGACCTTTAATTTAGATGGATCGTGAGATAGTAGGCAGTCAAGAGAAGCCCAATTCTGCAAGTCAGTCTCGTTATGATATTAAAGATACAAATCTGCAAAATCAAGAAGATGATTGAAAACGTGTTACGTGTCGGCATGCCAAGGGCCCACAGTATTAAATTTGGAATTAATTTCTTGTGATGAAGCCCAACCATTACTCCGACAAGTTGATTACCTTGCAAACGGTCTAAGAAGACCAAGAAGAAGAAGTGTCGATCTAATCTGTTTGTGAAGTTGAGTTGATCTTCTTGTTCTCACTCTATCTGGTATGTGTCATTAGAAAATTATTGCTGATCTTATCTGCAAAGCTCTCGTGTTTTTTTTCCCTGCTCTAATTTCAAGCACAAGAATTGAATACTGTGACCCACTCTTTTCATCAAGCTAAAGAAATTGATCAGAACATGCCTTAATTGCTATATATATCCTCTTTATATTTATTGGGTTCGGCGGTGAATCTAACGTAGTGCTGGTTATTTGTTATTTGTTGTTGTTATTATGGAATTGTTAGGAGGGATATTTGTTTGTTTGAAGTACGTTCTTTTAAATGCTCTGCTTTAGTCGCAGATAAAATTTCATATTTACATGCCTTTGTAATTACTGGGATAAGTAAAGGGATATGTATTTATGGTGGGGTTTTGAATTAGTGACCTTAAAGAACACTTCTGTTTTTTGTTATATTTTTTAGGTGCATCTTTTACTTTTAATTGATGAAAGTGAGATAATAAACATTAGTATATCTGGCATTGTGGTACATGGATATGTTGCAGAAGCCTTATATTTGTGTTTTTCTTTTCTAAATTTATGCTGGGTAGGCTACTGAAATTGTTATTACTTACATTGACAACCAATCTTGTGTAGATCTTGATGCTTTGTTAATTCTGTTTTGCAGTTTCTTGCTTTTTAAAGAATGGATATAAGTCATTTAGCTTCTTTGAGTTGTGGGCAACTTACGCTAATGGGATCTGCATTTTCTACAATGCTTACAATGCATTTTACACTGCAGCTTCTATCACAGCATCTCTTTTACTGGAAAAACCCAAAGGAACAAAAGGCCATAATAATTATTATTCTTATGGCTCCCATATATGCCATTGACTCATTTGTGGGTTTGTTAGATATTCAGGGGAGCAAGGCATTCTTCATGTTTTTGGACTCTGTAAAGGAATGTTATGAAGCTTTGGTGAGTGCTTCATGCTTGATTATGATTTGGCTTTATTTCGTGGCTCTTATGACACTTCATTTCACTTCTAGCTTTCCATTTATATTTGCAGGTGATTGCCAAGTTCTTGGCTTTGATGTATAGTTACCTGAATATATCCATTAGCAGAAATATTGTGCCAGATGAAATAAAAGGAAGAGAAATTCACCATTCTTTCCCAATGACACTTTTCCAGGTGAAATATTTTCATCAGTTTTACCTTTCCTTTTTTGATTTGTCTGCAAATAAATAACAGTGTTAAGTTTTTCTATTAAGTTGTTATAGCTATAATGAACATGTTTTACACACTGCAGCCTCACACTGTCTGACTGGACCAACGTATCTTGAGGCTTCTCAAATACTGGACATGGAAATTTGTTGTCATTCGGCCAATATGTTCCATCTTGATGATAACACTACAAATTCTTGGGATTTACCCCTCTTGGTTGAGTTGGACGTTCACCATCATCCTTAATATTTCAGTTTCTCTGGCACTATATTCTCTTGTGGTGTTTTACCATGTATTTGCATAGGAGTTGGCACCACACAACCCACTTGCGAAGTTCTTGTGCATCAAGGGGATTGTCTTCTTTTGCTTTTGGCAGGTAAATATCTATCCTTTTCCCTTGCTTATTCTTCTTCTTCTTCATGGAAGAGGATTTGGGAGGAAGCAGACCCTGAAGCGCTTTGAAGGCATTACAATGTAATACTGGACTAAAAGCAAATCAATCGACCTTGAAGCCAGTGCAGTGCAATGGTGTTTAAATTACGTTTCACTTGGGTTGTTAAATCAAAGTTTCAGACTTTTATGAAGTTGGTAACTTGTGCTGCAGACTAAGCCTAGACTACTATAGTTATAAATGCCCAAGTAGTTATAGTTTGTTACTTAATAGGTCTGTGCACCTCCAAAATATGAGGCTGACAATTCCTTTACAATCTGCTTAAACTCCCTTTTCCCTTATTTATACATTTGTTTTAATAACTAGCAAATGGTTGCCAGCAGTGTTTATGGATGCATTCATTGATCATGTGCAGGGAGTGGTGCTTGACATACTTGCTGCCATGGGTATAATTAGCTCTCATCATTTCTGGTTAGATGTGGAGCACATTGAGGAAGCTCTTCAGAATGTCTTGATATGTTTGGAGATGGTGGTCTTCTCTGTTCTTCAACAGTATGCATACCATGTCGCACCTTATAGTGGAGAAGTGGAAGCAAAGATGAAATTAAACAAGAAAGATTGATATGACCAGACTCCTCAACTTTGAAGAGGACATTTGCAGATTGCTCTATGCTGCTACTGAAAGAAGGGGGCCAGTGCCCTTCAACATTTGCTTAGATGTCCATGGAGATTAACAAAATTATAGAGTGACATTTACTTAGCCAAATACTTAAAGTCCGACCTAAAGCAGTGCTTTTGCAACTTCTATTGCTATGGAAGTCTTGTAGGTCATTTTGGCTTGATCTATTGTTTCTTTATAATTTTATTCTGTTTGCTGGAAGAATCTGTTGGATGAACGTTCTCGGATTATGTATTTGTATCATGTGATCCACTCATAACACGATAATACAACCTTTTTTTTTTAAACATAACCATTAGATTGAAATGTAGGGATGAGATTAAGTTCTTAGTCTGGAATAATGGTTTTGTTGAAGCAGTTCCAATAACAGAATGTTTTGGTAATTGAAGTGGTTCCTATAGTGGCATGACATCTAAACAACTACTTGTGGTGGCTTAAACGAACCAATTGGATAAGTCTTCTGATGATGTCTTCAACAGCGGAGTGGTTTAGTGGGGTTCATTTTTTTATCCAGGCTGAAGGCTAGTTGAAAATGGCTTGACAATTGACAATGATCAAGCACTAGCATTTAAGATAAGAACTGATAAGAAATGTGGTTTGAACATTATGTGATGCATCCATTTGGTTTTCATGGAAGTTGATGCTTTTATCAGATGGAGTTTAAATAACTAAAATTTTTTTCTGTATTACATTCATTTTTATTATTGTCTTAACTGTCACCTAATTTAGTGATAAATATAAGCTTATTTTGTTATTATTATTATTATTATTATTATTTTGTATTTGTTGAGTCACCAGGACTGCAAATAAACCCCGTCACTCGTGAACTAATTTATGTTTAAATATTATAAATTTATGGTAAAAATGTAAATGTTATTGAAAATTTTTCACATTTGTAATGTAATTTATTAAGAAAATATGAATTTGGTTAAATTTGTTTAAACTCACTTGCTTTATATAAGCAAGCTCGGCTCATTTGTAGTTGTAGTTTTTTTTTTTTTTTATTAAAATTCACTCACAACTTCTAATTATTAACATTAGAAAATAATTTAAAAAAAAAATAGAAAATCGCAGTTTCTTTGCATTCAAATTAAAAGGATTTTTTCTTTTTTAAAAATTAAAATAAGCTAAGAAGGGCAATCAACAATTGAGCAGTAAGTGGATTTAATAAGTCATTATATCAAATATTTCCTCCATTTTAATTATCTATTTTTTAAGATTTTATACACATATTAAGACACTTATTAATTAGATTGAAAATGACTTATTTAACCTTATATTCTTAATCTTATTTTAAATTAAGTTATTATATTCTAATTAGATGCTATAATAATAAAATATGAAAAAATGGATAAATATTATTTAAAAATTTAAAACGATAACTAAAAATGAAAATGAATAAATTTCTAAAACGACAGATAAAAAAAAAAGAGTAATACAATTTAATATAAGCAGAAAATAAGTCAGAGCATTAAATCTATAATCTTTCAACATTTCAATTTTGATTTTACTATTAAATAAAAATTTTAATGACAAATTTAGATGTTGTTTGATAAAATTGAAATTAAAATTTTAAATTAAAATTTTAAATGCTGAATAATATAGGTGATATGATTTTTAAATTATAAAAATATTTGAAAATATAATCATTTATTATATTCAATATAAATTTTAAGTTAAAAATTTTTATTTATCATTTTAAGTTATTTTTAACTTAATTGAGTTTTTTAAAATAAGTGTTATCGAATAATTTAAAAAAAAATATTAATGTTGATTCAACTTATTAAATACTATCTAATCAAAAGTTATAATTAATTATTATTTTTAAAATTTATTATATTAATTATGTAGATAATAATTTATCAAATTCACTTGTAGATATAGGCTCAGTTTGGTACAGCTTATGAAAATAGCTTTTCATACGGAGAAAAGTTATTTTTCTAAAAGTAATTAACTATATGTTTGTATTTGGTAAAATATAATTTAAAATCTGCTTATAAATTTATAAGTATATTTTTATCTATTAATTTTTTAAAATTAGTTACGCGTTTAATCTAAAATTCAGTTTTTTTGAAAAGTTTCAATTTTTAACTTATCTAAATAGTTGAATTTTAGCTATCTAAATAATTACTTTTATTAATTTTGATATTTATCAAATATTATAAACTGAGTCAAAATCAATTTTTCATCCAAAAAAATTGATTTTTCCTTTTTATAAACTGTGTCAAACTTGATTTTTCCTTTTTATAAATTGTGTTAAACGGATACATAAGAAATGTTTGGATTCTCAATTTGAGAATTTAAAACCTTAAAAATATAATGTGTAAAGTTTTTAAACGAATTTAATGTTTTGTTTATAATTAAATAACAGGTTTTGAAAAGTCAAATTGAATTTTTTAATAAGCTAAAAATAGCAGCTTATTTTTTAAAATGAATTTTACACAAAATTCATTATTTGGCTTCAAAATCCTAATTTGATATAATTATCAATTTAATATTTAATATAATTATAATTATAATTTATATTATATATATAAATATATAATATGTCTTGGAAAAAAATTCACCCTAGATATTATAATGAAAAAAAAACTATTTATGATTTGATCCCAATCTTAAATAAAGATTCTGAATTTGATGGGTCATTTCTCATTAGAGAAAATGGCCATTGGCAACTTTGTCAAAGATGATGAAGATTTCCATGCAACTTTTATTGAATGGCAGCCAATATACTGGAGACAATGGAATAAAAACAAATTAGTATTTTGATAGCATAATTTCATTTGGACATGTGTCAACTTGTGGTTGGGCTATGAGAAAAATATGCCATCTTATTATTGTTCTCTGGTTTTTGTCCATCTACTGCTAGCCATAGATTATAACCTATTTTGGATCAATCAATTTAAAGTAAAATTAAATAATATGATTAAGGTTTTTTTTTTCCCCAAATATTGAATAAAATGATATGTAAGGATTTGTTGATAATAAAAGCATGAGATTAATATGATGGATAAATGTTTATGCATTTCAAACTTTTCATCAGATTTCAGAAGATTTTGTAGCTAAATTATTTATTTTCTAATATAATATTTTTTTTTATATCATAAATGAATTTTTTAATATAATATTAAATACACATTATTTATAAAACAAAAATATTATATTTTTTAAAATAATTAGAATAAATAAAATAATATCGTAGTATTAGGCAAAAAATTAAATTAATTAATAGTAGAAAATAAAATTATTAGAAGAAATTAATATTATCTTTAGGGAAAAAAAAAAAAAGAGTTGAACGCATGAGTTGTGATAATACTATTTGGCAAAAAAATAAGTGAAAAAAAAAATTCTATGTTTTTCCTTTAACTAGTGGCAAAATTTTGCGTAATTTGATATTAAAATATAATTATTATATTATATAAAAATAAAAATATTTATTTAAAATTAAATATATAAATCTAATTTTTTTTTGTAAGCCAAACATTCTTCATGCGTGACTCTATCTATCCATTGTTTGTAATATAAAGTGTTAATTATAATTTTTTTTTCCTGTGAAATAATGAAATATAGGGCAAATTATAATTTATTCCCTGAATTTTGATTCGAAAAACGAAGTGGTCCTTATATTATGTGAAATACATGATTTAGTCCCTAAATTTTCACTCCGTAAGACTATTTAGTCATTTCGTTCATTTTTTTTACTTTTTCGTTAAATTTTAAGTAAAATGGCTAAAATATCCCTTATTCATTATTAAATTTTCTATCACCTGCCACTGTTCAAATTAATAATTTTTCTTTAAAAATCTTAAAAATTAGATTATTGTCGCTTTGCAGTCTTGCATTACCAATCCATCCCCATCAAATTATGAAGCCATCAATATCCCACAATTAGTAACCAATTTTCTCTGAATGTTGCACATAAAAACTCAAGTTAAATATCCTAAAAATTGCAGCAGTAAGACCTAACAAAAAAGAAATAATCAATACACATTTCAGACAAACTCCAAATCATCAGAAACCTCAAATCTGTGTATAAGATGCAGGCCTCAAAGGTTGAATCCCAACAACAGAAAGCAACCCACCTTTAGCAACACTCTCCTCGTCAAGAAACAAATCCTCAATATTCCTAAACGCACCATGAACACCAACAACGACAACATTAATAATCAAAGCAATCAATACATTTAATCCTACATGGGTAAAAACCAATGCCACGATAGTAACCAACCCAAACGCAAGCAAAACAATTCTATCGTCAAAAGTTTTGTTGAACAACACAACCGGACCCTCCTGAGAGAAATAGAGAAAAAACCAGCCAATAAATATCATAACAAAGACGATTAAGGAAACTGGGTGCCAAAGAAGGCTAAGAAATAGAATGAATAGGAATACCATGGCGTAATTTACCCGAAAGTAGTTGAGATTGTACTTGATCCGAGCGATAGCTTCCCCGTAGCTATATGGCCGGGACAAGGAAGAACGATTGAGAAGTTCACTCCACGGGCGGCGAGTGACTATTATTGTTTGGATAGCAATGGTGGCGCGTGAAAAAAATGTGAGGGAAGTTGCAGTCGTTGCCGGTGGTTGTGGGAATTGTGTGGTGGTGGTTGTGGTGGTAGGGATAGTGCCATAACTGGCGAATGATTCTAGTGACATAGTAGAAATTTAGAGTAGTAAACTGATAGTAGATCTGGGGAATTTGAAAGAAGGCAATATAAAAAGTAAAACTTTGGATTCAGAATTCAGAAGGTAAAAATACAATTTTTGCAAATAAAAACTCTAATCATTTCAATTTGAGCGTAAGATCAAATTGAATACTAATTTAATTTGAACAGAGGGGTTGTTAAAGGGAAGAAGTATGGTGGAGGAGGTATAAGGGTATTTTAGCATATAATTTTATTTTATTTTTATTTTTAATTTATTTTTAACGGAAAAAGTAAAAAAAATGAATGGAATGACTAAATAGTCTTATGGAGTGAAAATTTAGGGACTAAATCATGTATTTCACATAATATAGGGACCACTTCATTTTTCGGGCCAAAACTCAGGGACTAAATTATAATTTGCCCTGAAATATATTAATTTTTTTTTATTTTTCTAAAATATATTAATTTTTTTTATAAACATTATAATATATTATTATATCTTTTCATTCAATTTTGCTGTTAGTCAATCCTAAAATGATGAATAAAGGCAATAAAAAAATAAAAATAAAAATATTATTACCATTTATTTTTAATTAATTACATCATATTTTTTACTTAAATTTTTTTTAAGTTAAAAAATATATTTATATATTTTTTGACAACTTTAAAAATAAAATAAATAAAAATATTTTTTTATTTTATTTTTAAAAAATAAAAAATAAAAATATTTTTTAAAAAAATTATTTTTATTTTTTATTTTTAAAATTGTCAAAAATATGAAAATGATTTTTTTATTTATATTAAAAATTTTAAGAAGAAAAAATTTAATATTTTCTTAAATTATTTTTTTAAAATAAAAAATAAAAAATATTTTTTAAAAAATATTTTTAAATTTGTCAAAAAATATGAAAATAATTTTTTTAATCTTAAAAAATATTTTTAAAGTAAAAATAAAATATAATTAATTATAAATAAATTTAACGATATTTTTGTCTTTTTAGAGTTATTATTGATCATTTTAGGGTTGATTAATGGTAAAATTAGACGAAATAGTGTATTAATATAACGAGATATTTATAAAAAATGAGTTAATATATTTTTAAAAATAAAAAAAAAACTTAATAAATTAAGTCATTTTATATAGATAAATAATAATTAATTCTAATATAAATTATTCATCTGTGTAAATTCTCTATTTACTCTATCAATAAAATTTACACTCTTTCTCGCACTAATCTCTTGTGTTTTTTTTTTAATTTTAATTAATGTATTATTAATTAATTCTTTTTATCAGGGGGAATGCAAGATTTTGAAAAATCGGACACCTCTTATATTTAAGAAATAACGTGAAAATTTTAGGAAGAAACATTAAGAATTAGAGATTAAAAAATTAGTTTTTCAAAATAAAACGATTATTTTTTTAATTTTAGTAAATCTCAGATATTGAATAATACTTTATCTTAAAAAATTTTAAAAATTAAAGTGTTAAAAAAGAAAAAAAATAAAAAAATAAATGATTAAATAATAATTTTTTAGTGACTAAAAAATTGATTTTTTAAAATAAATGGATAATTTTATTAATTTTACAAATTATAAGGACTAAATAATAATTTTATATTAAAAAAATTTAAAATTAAGGGAGCACATGTCCCTTGCAGTGCCGTAGATCCGCCCGTTCTTTTTATTACTTTCATTCGAAAAAGAAAAACTACTTATATTTTCACACAGATTAAAAAATATTATTAATTTAGTTAAAATAATGATTTTTATTTTATATTTTTCACAAATACTATTTATTTATATTAATAAATAATTATCTAATAAATAATTATTATTTAATTATTTAATATTAATTATACAAGTCAATAAAATTTTAGGGTTAATTACGATTTCTCCCCTATAAAATGACCTAATACATTATTTCTCATAATTTTTTAAAAATACACTAACTTTCTCCTGATAAATATCATAATATACTACTATATCATTCCATCCATTTTTATTATTAGTCAATTCTAAAATGGTTAATAGGATCATTCAAATGTCATAAATGTTCTTACTCTTTATTTTTAATTAATTATATTCTATTTTTACTTTAATTTTTTTTAGGATCAAAAAATATATTTTTATATTTTTTGACAACTTTGAAAATAAAATAAATAAAAAAAATTTTTATTTTATTTTTAAAAAATAAAAAATTTTAAAATAAAATATAATAAAAAAATATTTTTACTTTTTATTTTTAAATTTGTCAAAAATATGAAAATAAATTTTTTATTTGTATTAAAAAATTTAAAAAGAAATAATTTAATTTCTTCTTAAATTATTTTTTTAAAATAAAAAATAAAAAATATTTTTTAAAAATATTTTTATTTATTTTTTATTTTTAAATTTGTCAAAAAATATGAAAATAAATTTTTTAAAGTAAAAATAAAATATAATTAATTAAAAATAAATGCTAAAAATATTTTTATTTTTTTATAGCTCTTATTGATAATTTTAAAGTTGATTAATAAAAAAATTATATGGAATGGTGTACTAATATAATAAAACATTCATTAGGAAAAATTAATATATTTTTAAAAAATTAAGGGACTTAATATATTATGTTATTTTATAAGGATAAATAGTAATTAATCCAAAATTTTAATACCAATAAAATTTCATTTAAAATTTTCAATAAAATTTCATTTAATTTTAGCATGTATATATTTTTTATTTAATATTTAATTATTTATTGATAAAAATATGATATTGTGAAATATTATATAGAAATATATTAGAAAATTAATATATCAATTACTTTTTTTTTTTTAAAAATGAACTATAATTTTCGATGAATAAAAAAGAAAAATAAATTTATTTTTTTTGGACGAATGTAATAATATATATTTTAATTTTATAAATTATAAAAAAATTAAAATTTTATAAAAATAAATAATTATAATACTAATTAAAAAGAAAATTTAAAATTACATTTTAATTGAGCGTAAATGGCATAGAAAGCGCTTCCACAGCCCCACTCCATCAACGCGTCTTTGTGCACGCTGCTTTCCAATAAAAAATTTATACTTCTCAACAACCCAAACAAAGTCAAGAAAAAAGCAAACAGAATGATACCCGCTTTGCCATGTCTTTTTCTTCTTCTTCTACTACCATTTAACTTTCTTTCTCTGTAGGGCCTCTCTGATTCTAAGGCCACAGACAAAGAAATAGAAGAAGGGTATTTCAAGAAACCATTAATAAAGCTTCATTTTTTTTTCTTTTGGAAAGAAAGAATAAACAGTCTGCCAGACATGAATGAGAAGGCCAGTGTTTCTAAAGAACTCCATGCTCAGCATAGAAAGGTTCTGTTTTTATTAATTTTGATTTACATGACTTTGTTTTGCTATTTATTTTGGTGTTTTGAATCATAAATTTGTTTACTTTTTATGATAAAAATAACTATAATCGTGCTTTTGTTGTATTTTTTTTTCAATTTATTTAATTCTGTTGTGTTTACATATGATTGTTCATTTTTATTTTAACTTCTCTGATTAACAGGAGTTACAAAAAATGAATTTGCTTTGGGCTTTATAATAAAATATTGGGCGGAACTAAGTATAGTCCGACAGGGCCCCAGCCCCCAAAGCTAAAAATTTTCACACGAGTCACTTCTTAATTTTCACATGAACCCCTCTTTTCTTTTCTTTTTTTGCCAAAAGGCCTTGCATGAATTTGTTGTTTTAGCTAAAATAAAGAGATATGCAGGTGCAAATTCGCACCATATACTGCAATTTTTGATTCACTTCTTCTAGATTAACTCTTCTTGTTTTTTTTTTTTTTTTTTTTACTACAGTGCCTCTCAATAAATCTATTAAATGGGCTACTGAATTAAATTAATGGAGTTATATTTTTTTTTTCTTTTAAAAATAATTGGTTTGATATTATACTTATGTCAACGTACTAGTATGAAATATATTTATATATATAAAATTACAGTTTGATATATTAGAATTTAGTGCTTTGTAATTTTGACCTTCTAAATTCAAAGATCTAGTTCCTTCCCTGCCCCAAAAAGCTAGCTTAAAGGACTTGAAAAATCTAAAATTTGTATAAACTCTATATTGAAATATCATATTTTCAATATGAGATTCACCAATTTACATACTTTAGTCAACTATGATCGTAACATTTCTCCATGGTTGAATATTTGACGTTCTCGGCGGCTTTTGCTCCTACCCACACTTGCCTGAACTACCAAGTTCCATATCTTAACCAATTAAGATTGTAACCTTTCGCATGGTTGAATATTCAACATTCTCGTCGGCTCTTATTCTTACTGATATTGGCCTAAATTTGAATTATTTTTTCTCGCGACTATCAATAATTTTAATTTTGTCTGCAAGATACTCCTTTCCGAGGGTCGGATTATCCGCTCGCTTGGATCTACTCTAATATCAATTGTTATGAATCTTGAAAAATCACACTACAAAAGTTAACTCAAGAAGTTGGAGAGCGCAAAATTTATATAAACCCAATATTGAAATCTCATATTTTCAATGTGAGATTCATCAAATCTCGTATCTTGGCCATATAGGATCGTAACACAATTGTATTTGCTCTTTGAGAGTATATTCTTGCAGAAATTTGAACTGGGTCCTTAACATATTGGTTCTGTTAATTTCAAATGGTTTCTCACTAATAAAATTGATTATCTCTATTTAATTGTGGTCTCATTATAATAATAATAATAAAATATATAAAACTATATGCACAGTTTTTCAATTGAAGTTTTTGGAGAATGAATTGTAGCTATTTCTATTGAAATTAGCAATAATGGGCTGTAATTCAATATTGGTAACAATTATAGCCGCACTCTAGTTTCTCTCTCTAAAATATATGCCTTTAATGATGCAGAGCACTCCCATGGATTAATTCAATACTTTTTTAGTTGACTATAACAAAACTAAAGCTAACCAGGATTCATAATTTACTCAATTGTTTGAGAATTTAAATCTGATATCAGATGAACAATATTTAAGTTTAGAATCTAAGGCTTCCTAAATCAAATGCATTCATATAATGTATAACTTGTAGACATAGTCTTTGGTAAATTTAAGTTTTTTGATAGGTGCATATTTTGGAAAAAAACTGTGCTTTTAGGGAGGTGAGGTGAGCAAGGAATACCCTTGGTCGTAAAAATTCTGTCTTACGATTAGGAAGAGTACTTTACAGTTCACTAGAAACATGGAAAATTTATGCCAAATCTAGGAAAAATGGTGAGACTTGAATTGTAATTTGAATCCAGAAATGAACATAAAAGGTACATGAATTGATGGATTATCATGTGTACTATAGCTTAATGGTTAGAATTTTTTCTCACCTTATCTAGCTTCTGTTTGCAGATCTTGGAAGGCCTCCTTAAATTACCAGAGAATAGGGAGTGTGCGGACTGCAAAAGCAAGTAGGTATCAGAGCACAATATAGTATTTTAGTATAAAGAAACAGTGGCAACCATTCAAATAATCAAACACCGGCGAAAGTGATGGAGATAAAAAATCTAGACTCCTGAGCATTTAAATGAGACATCCAAGTTCTGGCTTGTCAGTAGTATGCTATATAGTAGTGGTTTGAAGAGTTGTAATTTGTGGTACTGTCTTGTTTGCTTTGCAGAGGTCCACGATGGGCTAGTGTGAATCTGGGGATCTTCATTTGCATGCAATGCTCCGGTGTACATAGAAGCCTTGGAGTACACATATCAAAGGTGGTTCGAAATATTTGCATTTCTTCCAAGTCAGACCATCTTAATATTAGAGTTTTGTAATTATATGTTCAAATTTTTTCATGCGACATATTTAAGTCAGCTTCTTTATGTCTACTTAACTAAGCTTGTATGTGATTGTAATGCAGGTGCGATCTGCCACTTTAGACACATGGCTTCCAGAACAAATTTCATTTATCCAATGTAAATACTATTTATTATAACTCTGACTTGTTTTCTTTTGTACTTCTACTCAAATCTAAATATTTCTTTTATACTTTTTTTTTCACAGCTATGGGGAATGAAAAATCAAATATCTACTGGGAAGCTGAGTTGCCTCACAATTATGATAGAGTTGGAATTGAGAATTTTATTCGAGCAAAGTAAGACTTCATAGCCTTGTCCGGAGTAATATTTTACTCAACTCTGTTATATGAAGTTGTCATTGCTGTTAATCCTTAAACAGTGTCATGGATGCCTATGTTATCTGTTAGGTATGAAGAGAAGAGATGGGTTCCTAGGGATGGTAAAGCAAAATCACCTCCAAAGATGAGTGGGGAGAAGGTTTCAGTTTATAGACCAGGAAAGGAGGCTGGCCATAATCAAATGAAGAATATTAATCATGCTTCTGAGGAAAGGAAAATCACTCCTCCAGTTATTACAAACAACGATAGACCTGCTTCTAGAAGTTGCACCCCAGTGTCTGTTAAAGCGTCCCAACTGGTGGATTGAATTTTCATTTGCTCTTCTCTAGTTGATCACCAATATCCTGATTCCTTCTCTCTGCATTCCTTGTTTGATCTTCATGTACCTAATTAATATATGAATGAAGCATGAACTAACAAAAGTCATTTTGAAAAATGAGAAACTGTTTCTATTTTGGTTAGCCTTAAATTATGCATGTTCAAATGTTAAAAGTGATAATACAATAATGATAACTGATACTAGTTATCAAGTCTGTGTTGCTATAATCTTTGTTTAGCAAGATGGAGACAATTTGGGGACATTAAAAATAGAGAGCTATTGTCTAAATTTGTCCAAATGCTTCAAAACATGGAAATGCATATTTATCTGTGAAGATAAGTCTTACAGATTATTAATTGATTGTTAGAGTCCTGCATAGCATTGGCATTGGAGGATTAATTGGAGAGCTATTTGACTGTAAGGCGTCTGCATAACCCAATTGCTTAAGAGAGTTCAATGGACAATGATTTATCATGCTCTTTATTATTACATGTACAATTTTGTATGTTTGACAGTGTGTATACCTAAATTCACCTTTGCGGCTGAATTTCTATCTGAATATGCACGAACTAATGGACTGGATGAACAGGTTGCACTTGATTCAAAACAACAAGAACCTATGCAGAATTCAGAACAAGCAGTCTCAAAAGATAAGTTGGTAAAGAAAGAAGAGAAAGCAACACCAGTTGCAAAACCAGCAAAAGTGGATTATGCAACTGAACTTTTTAACTTGCTTGGCTTGGATGATTCTGGTGGAAACTGCTTCAAGACTTCCACTGATGGTTTTAAATGTGAGTTTCTTCTTTTAATGATGTTCTTTAAGCAACTACTGAATACTGTAATGCCACTTACCAATTTCCTTGTTTTTTTTTTAAAGATTTGCTTCTTTACTAGTTTGTGACCATTGACCTTGAACCTCACGAACTTGCAGCTGCCAGGGTAGAATCAACTTCTGGAAGCAGTAATTCATCAAATATATCTGAAAGCAAGATACAATCCAAATATGAAGCTGAGAATATGTATGGAGACCCACCACTGATTTCACCGTCTCTAGAGAAACCCCAACATGCAAAGAATGATAATATGAATCTCTTTGGGAAGGTATATATCCTGAAGTTTTCAGTACTGAAATTTTAGAACCATGAATAATAGATGACAAGTCGTAGCAGAACATGTTCTTTTTCCTGATCGAGAGAGTATTAATTGTGAGAAGAACAATGTATTCAGCATAAACCAGTCTGATAGAGGGTCATAAAATTACTTTGCAGTTTGTCATCTTAATATCTGGAGCATAAATGTTAGCTTTACAGTTAATTTTCTTGAATAGAGTGAGTTGGTATAAAAGTTTTCTTTAACGTTCCCATTGAGCATTGAACATGAAATTTTAGCACTCACAGTCCTCTTTAATTTCCTGCTGTTTAATGAGAGGGAAAAAAATATGAATATATCAATGCGGTATCTTCTTAGTACTGCTATATTTTCCTTGTGATATTATCATTTAATTTCATTAATTAAAAAAATTATGTTCCTCTTATCATTTAAATTTTGGATTTTGGACAGTCCAGCATGGTGTCTCAATTTTCTGTCCAACAACAGCAGCTTGCTATGTTGTCCCAACAACAACAACAACAGGTCCTCATGGCAGCTGTAATGAATTCTGGTGGTGGATCCCAAACCTTTCCTGCCACTGTACATAATTTTGGTCCCAATGGTATCCATTTATCCAGTCAGAATTCTGGAAGCGCTGGCTTTCAGTTTCCTGGAATGATGATGCCAACCACTAATCTACAAAAATATATTCAGGTTGAACTCGTAAATTCCCACATCAAATGTTCTCTGATTGAAAAACTAGCTCTAATCTTGTTATTTTATTCCTGTGCCAGATTGGGAGCAACCAGCAAATGTATCCAGCAGGGAACTCAGTCAATATTCCTCTATCAAGGTAAGCAAGCAATGGAGTTTACTGTCATCTAGAAATTGCTAAGTTCATGCTTACTGTTTCGTTAGTATCATCTAGTCTTTCTGGGCTTAGTTTTTAGAACCTTAGTATTCCACATTCAACCAGCAGGTTAAAAAGTAAGATTGGGTAATTTCACAGTTTTTGCTTTTGATATACAGGTAGAGCAAACAAAAGCTAGTTCCAGTATAGTAAAATCATTGATCTGTTTGTGTTTTGTATCTTGATGGATCTGTACACGTTAAATCTCATAATCAGTCTGCTTGGAAGAGGCTAAATCCTTGAAATTAATAATTTTATTCTTGCAAATGAATCATTATGCCCCCTGATTGAAATAACACAAATTAAAAATGAGAATCTTGGGAGGGAACAGTCGGTTTAGTTGGGGTTTGGACGCCAACGAGCAAATGCAGACACAAAAATAAAAAATGTCAAAGTGTAAAATCAGTTGTTAGTTAGCCTGATACAAATAAAAAATAATAACATCTAAATGCACATTTCTTTTATATCTCTTGTTCAGAGATAATTTTATCGTTGAATGGCTGTAATAAGCTTTTATACTTACACACATGGTCATTAAATGCTTTGCAGCAGCATGTATAGTCCAGGGCCAGTAGCTCCAATTAACAGTGCGACAAATATCAGATCAACTATGCCTCCTCCAGCATTCCCTGTCACCTCAACTCAACCTCAAGGATACTATGATTTATCTTCATTAACACAGGGGATGTTTATAAAACGGTAATTAATTGTTTTATCCCATTATTAGATGTAGTAAAATCACAAAAAAAATAGTCTCATGTTGACTTCAGAGCTGCTGTTTTCGTTTGTATTGATTTGTACTAATATCATTATTTTCTACTATAAAGTTTGCTCATTAACTAGCATAATTTGTTTTCTAATCTCCTTCATACAAGCTGATAGGGGTGTTATCAGTTTGGTTTGGTCGATTTGAAGGATTGTTATCAAATCAAATTAATTTTTTTAGTTTGAAATTTTTTTAAATCAAACCAAATCATCATTATATTCAAATCATTGGTTAAATTTGGTTTGATTTGATTTCACCTTCGATTTATCGGTTTCAAACTAAAAATATTTTTTATAAATTATAATTATTTTATTATAAATTTGGGAAAAAACCGATAAAATATCAATGATAAAAAAATCTTAAAATTAGTTTAATATGCAAAGTAAAATTTATTTATTACATTAATTAATACTCCTACAACTTGTATTTTTCTTAAGAGCTAAACTTTTTTTTTTTTTAGTTAATTTTCAGTAAGTCATTTTTTAAAATTTTAAATTAATATTAAGTTAAAAATATGTGATTATATATAAAATAAAATAAAATATATTTAATTGTAATAATAGCAAAATGTAATGTATATATATATAATTTTGATTCGGTTGGATGGAATAAAGAAAAAAATTCAAATAGTAAATCAAATAAAATTTTCAATTTTCTCTATTTTTTCAAATAAAATCAAACTATATAATTTGTAAAATTATCAATTTCGATTTAATTTGATTAATTTAATTCAATTTGAATGATATGATCGATTTGGCTTTCACCCCACAAGCTTATGCCTTGCGTTTGTTCTTCGCTAGACTTTCTAAGTGTATTTTCACACTTGCGTCTTATATTTAGAAATTACCTTCTCAGATATTGATTCTAATTTCTACTTGAATTTGTTTTTATCTTGCTCAGCATCTGCGAATGAAATTAATAAATAAGGGAGAGAATAAATTAACACAGTTGCTAGTTTAACCAACAATAAAGACTAAAGTTGTTCTTTACAGCAGCTTCATGCATTGTTGGAGGTTATGGGTAGCTATGGTAGGCTGCGCATAATCAAAGACTTTCCATGATTTGTTCGGTTCAAATACTAATCGATAACATGTACATCCATGATAGAATTTCCATTGACACTGTTTCTCTGGTGTCTTCACCAGTGAAAGCAGCAGATACTTCGTATATCTTTAAGATAGAAGCAATGAATATACTGTTGTATGAACAGTCTTTTGGGTGGCAGTCCTGGTAAAGTGATTATGGTATGATACAAGTATTACGTAAATATGATTAAACTAAGATGAAACGAACTGAGGAAAATTCTTGAGATAGACTCAGTTGACTAGTTACTAGTTATTGGTGTACTAACAAAAAATAATTTTGCTAATGGGTCTTAGAAATAGTTGTACATTTGGCAGTAAGGAAATGGGCGGTGTTGGAGTTTGGGCTTTTCTGTAGATTTAGAATTGAAAAAGGTTGAAATCTGTTATGGACTTATGGTAGTGGTTTCCTCATCTTTTTCATTTCTGCTCCATAAACATCACTGCATTAACTCGTTTTTTAATAAATTTATCTTTGCAAGTCATCATCGTACCAGTCCCAATACATTTGGAAAAAGAAAATTATCAAAAGACGAGACATAATCTTTTACTATGATTGCAAAACCAAATCTAATCTTCTTTTAGGCTTTAGCTAAGCCCGTCAACATCCTCCAACCTGTTGACAAATAGATTGGTTGCTTGCAATTATTCAAATGCTAATCTCTTGGTGCAAGGGACCGATTCCGTCATTGTGGTTGTTTGGCAATTTGCCAAAATGGATTTATTAAAATGAATTTTAAAATAATTTATTCATGATAATTTTTAAAAATAAATCACATTTAAATATAAAAAATAAATTCTGAAATTAATTATTAAACATTCAGTTTACTAAAAATTACATTTTATTGCGTTATGATAAAATGTGATTTTTTAAATATCCAAAATACTACATTATCACTCCACCGCTTGACACAAATTTTCTTTTAATGAAAATTTATCAAGGTCTATATTTCACTAGCGAATTAAATATAACTCTTTTATTCTTTTTTGTGCGTTTAATCTCATTAAAAAAAGATTTTATGTGTAACAAAATTAAAAGTCAAAAGATTCGATTTGTATAAAATTAAAGTTAGAAATTCAATAACAAAAAAAAATTCATAATTTTCTGAATACGTTTTACCTATCATATTTTATTGTTTACATTTGCAAGCATAAAATTTGGCCAAGTTTACTACTAAAAGATTTTGTTCCCAAAGCATTGGAAATTATAAATTGCAATAAATTTTGAAGCATTTATAAATTCTTTTTGATAATAAATTCCAGCCTTCTCAATATTATTTTTTTTTTATCCCCAAGCATTTATAAATGGAATATCCCCAATCATTATGTCCTCTTCTCTGTTTGAGTTTTCAACTAAATGTAGAAAATCAATCATATAGAAAGGACAATATTGGTTAATTGATCAGACTTTAAAAGCTCTCCAATCTTGGCAACAACGAAAACGGCTGTGGAACCCATACCTGGACCGAGAACTATGCCGGATTTAACATAATCGACGGCTTTGCCAGCGATGACTTTCTTGACATCGTTTTGGGTGAGCACAGGGGCAGATTCGGCTTTAAATGAGAAAGTCTTGGTAGGTGAGTGGAGGGTAAGAGAACAAATAACGGCTAAATTATACCCATTATTTCTAAACTTATTTTTTAATTCATCGTTATCCATAAATTTTGATTTGTCGCTTAAAAATCATTCGATTTCGATTTAATAACACGGATTGTCCTTTTCAACGATTTCGGTCAATTCCTCAGACGGAAATATGACGTGGCTTGTTTTTAATATCTTTAAACTTTGTTTCGATATGAAGTGTCTTATTTTTAATAACTTTAAACATTTTTTTCCTACTCCCAAAACTCCACATCAGTATCCTCTTACCTCACCCAACCACCACCCAAAGTAAAACACAGAGCGATTCAAATTTCCATCCAATTCATGTAATTTAGTCTTGTTTTGAATCAAACATGAAAGCTAAATAACTACTACTCTCCTTCATCATCCCTGCCAGATAAAAATAATAGTAGCCTTACGATTCTCTAAATCCACCTCCAAAATTGAAGCCAAGAGTCACACCTTTAAATCACTCAAGAACATAAGCACCACACTACTTGAGAGAGATTTCTCTTCTATTCGTAATTCCCATGTTCACAACGGTACAATCTCATCGCCTCTCAAGCATGTTTTGTCTTGTTATGACATGTTCTGTCAGCCTCAATTTGATTTTATCACCGTGATAGCAGTACCTACTCTACAAAGAAAAGAAACAAATAAGATCCATAAATCTATCGTCGTACCGACACCTCTCTCTTCAACGGACATGATGGGCGGGTCGACCCGACGCCCACTACCTTTCACTGAGTTTGGAGTCCCTTCAAAGAACGAAATTCCTCAAAAAGAAAAAGACCCAGAATTGAACTGCCTCATAAACACTGTAATGGTAAGATAAAAAATGAAAAGAGGAAAAAGCAATAAACTTTACAGTATCTGAAGCAAAACTGATTAAATTAAAAACAAAGTTAATTCTGAAAGGCAAAGAAAATGAAAGAGAGAGAGAACAAAAAAAAAGATGGGAGAGTGTGTGGCCAACATCAGCCACCGCCCTTAAACTGAAACCCATAGAGCCATGTGCCTTGTACCCATTTATACCATCCACTACCCAGCCATCCACATAAGAGTTTTTAAGCCGAGAGCATTGCATTCATCGTAGTCAAATTATTGGTATCATGTTTGAATGGTAAGATTTGAGTTTTGGATAATATCTCTAACTTATAAATAATCGAGCACATGATTGCATCAAAGTAGATTTTGAGTTTCTTGTTCGACTGAGAAAAGGGATTGTAGGAATTTAGCTGAGAAAAGGGATTTTGGCCAAGACATGTGATTTTGATTGAGGGGATTTTGAGTTTCTTATTCGGCTGAGAAAAAGGAATTGCGGATGAGAAAAAGGAATTGAAGGAAATACTAGCAGTGCATGTGAATGAGTAGGGAAAAGGGAGATTATCCCACAACTTGAGCCAAAATCAATGAGATTGAGGGGATTGGTAAAGTGTACAGGAGGAAGCAGCGGTGAGATTTTTTGGAAAAGAGGAAGTTCTAGATAGCTCTGTCAAGAGAAGACAGTGAAGAAGACAAAAAAAAAAACATGTGGAAAACTTGATTGAATGTGTGTTAGTCTGATGTGGCTTTTAAAAAATCATAAAATAATATTAAAAATGATAAATGAAAGTCACGTCATATTTTCATTTGAAAATTTGACGAAAATCGTTGAAAAGGACAGTTGGTGTTATTAAATTGAAATCGGAGGATTTTTAGGCGACAAATCAAAATTTAGAGATAACGATGAATTGAAAGATATGTTTAAGGACAATATGTGTAATTTAGCCAACAAATGACATGTAAAGATGAGAAAGGCATTTATGGTGGAGGAATGAAGAGGTGGAGAGATGAGAGAGGAGAAATAAGGAAGCCATGAATTTAGAGGTTGAGAATGAAAATGAAAAGGGAAAAGAGTGAACGGGGAAAGATAGAGGAAGAGAGAAATAAAGGTGAAGTTTTTCTTTCTTTTTTTTTAAACGAGCCGTTTGTTTTTTATTTATTCATTAAGCGATGTGTTTTCCTTTTTATTAATTTTATTTTTTTAAATATTTTTATATCAACATATTTTTGTTTAATCAGCTTTTCCATTCTCTTTTATATGCTTTTAACTAGCGTGATTAATAATCGCGTTAATTTTATTAAAAAAAGATTTTATGTATGATAAAATAAAAAATTAAAGAGTTCAATCAATATAAAATTAAAATTAGAGATTATTAATAGAAAAGACAAAATTTAAAAGTTTCGGAATGTGTTTTACCTATCATATTTTATTGTTTACATTTGCAAGCATAAAATTTGGCCAAGTTTACTACCGAAAGATTTTGTTGCCAAAGCATTGGAAATTATAAATTGCAATAAATTTTGAAGCATTTATAAATTCTTTTTGATATTAAATTCCAGCCTTATCAATATTAAATTTTTTTATTAAATTAACTTATTAGTTTTATAATTCATCTTTTTACAAGCAATTGTGTATTTATCATTGATCCTCCGTCTAGTATTTTGATTACGGTTATTTTGCAGCTAGGATATTATGCTCCCATTTTAAAAAAATAAAAATAAAAATAAAAAAAGTGATAGCTTATGGTAAAATTACTGAAGAGAAATCTTGAATTTAATTAAAATATATAAATAAAAATATAAAGTCAGACTCTAATATCATATGAGATACTTATAATATTATGTGAGAAATCTCAAGTTTAATTTAAAAATTTAAGATCTTGAATAATAAACTCGTATAATATATTAAGTTTTTTTTTTTTTTTGGTTATTTTTCAATGTAAAATCTTTTAATTCTAGCAGGAATACATAAAATAGCAACCATTTATTTAATTGATTCTGAGGCAGGGTAATAAGGTGAAGTCATTGTATTAAAATTTTAATCCTTGAAGAATATATACACGACAAAGATCCATTTCATTTAATTTCTAATTGGTAAAATAATAAACAGATCATTATATGAGTATTTGGGTAAAACCCTATTTTAAAAAATAGAATTTTAAAAATATCATTTTAAAAAAATTCGATATATCTAATTTAATTTTTTTTTTAAATTTTAAAATGATATTTTAAATTAATCTGTCAAATATTTAAAAAATTATTTAATATTTTTTAAAACGATATTTCATATTTATTTTAAATAGATTTAAACAATCCTAATTCTACTTGTGATTTCTAATTTCTTTACGCTACTACCATGTCCATTTTTTTAATACAATTACCATGAAATTTTTCTTATTCACTTTTTATTTAGTCAAGTCAACTCTATCCAATTCACGACATTTCATAGGACAGGACCGACCATTTGTCTCCAACCTTTTAACACGGCAATGCAATATATATATACATATAATCCATTTCAAGCATGGCTCGTGAAATTTGTGAATCCACAATAAGGATTGATATAGAAATGGCTAAATCAACAGTTTTAAATTACCAAAATGGGGGTCTTAATAAGTTAATAATCATAACTTAGCTAAGTAGGTTTTATTATTATTATTATTAATTATAGACAAAAATGGAGTGACCGTTAGGCTTACTCAAATAAAAAAAAAAAAAAATTCATGAGTTTATAGAAAATTTTTTATTTCATTTATGCAAAATCAGTTTTTTATATAATTCAATTCACTTAGTATTAATTTTTTGAAAAATTTTATACTTGTATGAAATGTTTTAATTCTTAACGCATTTAGAATTAATTTTCTAGTTAAGTTGATTGCAATTATTGTGTGTAATCTATTTTTTTTCCTTTCTTTACAAATGCACATTAAAGAATGGCATCTCATCTAATAAAGTTCTTTCAATATTTTAATTTAATTTGCTGGATTACCGGAGAGTATAAATTTAATTAATGAGTTAATATATATGATACAGAATAATTAATGGGTTTTTATTCAATTGTATTGAGAATTAACTTAAAAATTGTTAGATCTTGAATTCCAACCCTATGTTATAATCAAACTCACACCGTCCAGTTGTTGAATAAGGTGGACTACAATTACTTGATGAGAAGAAGAAGAAGAAGAAGAAGAAGAAGAAGAAGAAGAAGAAGAAAAAGTGTCGATCTAATTTGTTTGTGAAGTTCAATTGATCTTCTTATTCTCACTCTATCTGACATGTTTCATTAGAAAACGATTGTTGATCTTATCTGCAAAGCTCTCGTGTTTTTTTCCCTACTCTAATCTCAAGCACAAGAATCGAATATTGTAACACTCTTTTCATCAAACTAAAGAAAAGGCTTATTAATTATAACAGATATTGATGAGCTTCGAGAACCCTTCAAATGGCAATTAGTCTTTTAAATAGACTTGGGTTTGGAATAGTTGTTGAAGTAGTATTGGATCTGCAAAGAGAAAGAGAAATAGCATAAGAGTGCCAAGTTTTAGTTTGGCAAGAACACTCCGATGCTTAAATTAGAAAATGTCCCTTGGGATAATTAATGTAAACTTCTGATAAGTTAAATTGAAGATTGATAAATATAAATGTGTATTTGTATGGTTGTGTAATAAATGAGACATACCTTTATTTATATTGGTTGTACTTATTGTTCTGATGAGACATGGATGCTTTGTGTCCTTTTATCATTTGCCAGCGAAGAGGTTGTTGTGGATATCTCAGTGCATGTATTGTCCTCTTGTCAGTTTATATGATAACTTATCAAATCATGACCAATGTATCACGGTACTCCATGTAAATTATGCCAAATGGTAAATGATAGCTTATTATGTATGTTTTATAGCAGTATCAACCTATGGTATGATATCATGTCAGTAGTATTTAATAAAGAGAGAGAAGATAATATGTCCCATCCCTTGTTATAGTTCATTATTATTTAACATGTGGGTTTTCTTCAAGGCGAGCCATCATGGAAGATTAGGTGAGTGTCTCTGCCTCGACTCTAGCCTTTGGGGTTGACTGAGACTTATGGCGAGAACTAAGGATGGTAATTTTGGCAGAATTTATAGATATTCATTTCGATCTGACTCGAATGGGGTATGTATTACCCATCTTGTTTAGTAAATGGGGAAGGAAATTTTTTTTTTTTTACCCGTTCGGGTTCGGGCTGGGTTCAGATAATTATAATACCTGCCCCGAACCCAACCCTATTATATATATTATATATATTTTTATTTTTTAAGATTTTTTAATATTTAATTTATATATTTTTTAATTAGTAGTTATTTTTTATGTGAAATATAAATTATATTGTATGGATATTTGAAAAAAAGAGATATAAATAAATATATATACATATATATTTTAAAAAATAAAAAATATATAATTGGATATATTCGACTCGACCCGATCCGTCACCCAATCTGATCCGACCTGAAGCGAGGCGGATAATTCTTTATTTAAATGGTTCGGATTTAAATTTTGCAAAATTCAATCTGTTGCCATCCTTAGCAAGAACGTAACCTGCTAGGCGAGTAAATCTTCTTTTGATCATTTGATCTTTTTAAGACTGAACCTCTTAGTCTCTAATTGGACCTGATTTATTATTTTGAACTTACCTGACTCTTAGTCCTAGTCTAAACTGATAATTTTATTCCATATCAGATATGAAAGAGGTAAGAGTTTTGCAAGTGTTTTCCACTTTCCAGGATGCTTCATACATCGGCAAAGCCATCTTTTTAATTTGTTCTCTATATATGTAATATGTATTTTCTATAGATAACATATTGACAAGTAAAGGATTTTTTAAAATTTATGAAAAATATTTGCCACTAAAATATTTTAAAAAAAATAGATAGTATAATATATAAAAAAAATATAAAACATGAAATAAAATATATAAGAGGATAAAGAATTCAGATTACAAAAAAAATGAAAATAAAATTAAATAGTATATATCAAAGAAAAAAAAAAGTTTAAGTGATAGACATAGTTGAAATGACTCCCATAATTATATTACATACAAAATATAAAAGAGCATGTTTTGATTCTCATAATTATTCTCTCTTTACATAATTTTTTTTAGAGAGAGAATAAAAACCTAAGAAAATTTCATTAGAGTACAGTAGTCCATAAAAAATATCAATATAATCCTAGAAAGTGAAAAAAAAAACTTCTAATATAATTCTATTGGTCTAGATAAATTAATCTCTCAATTAGAATGAGTTCGGGTCGATCGGAAACTCAAATTTTTTTTTTACCGAATCAAAATCATCCTAAAATGAACAAAATTCATTTTGAATTATTTCAAATTTATAAATTGATATAAGTCAGGTCTTCTGATTTTTTCATATAAAATGGAATCATTTAAATACAAAACTAATACAGATAAAACATGAAACCACAAATCAAAATTATTTCACTAGACCATTAATGCTATTAGTGATTAACTTTTGAACCACAAATATATAGAATAGCATATTATATTTGAATAAAATTAATGTAATTGCAGCTTAAAAATTAAAATTTTTTAACTATATTGTAAATCAATATTGGTAATTGCACATCTTTATAAGGATTATGCTCTTTTTGACACTATAAAATTTTAAATATATATATAAAAATTTTTAATTGATCCCTTAAAATTTTTAAATATATGTATATATACATGTAATTTTTTTTAATTGATCCAAAAAAAATTATATATAATTAATATCACTAAAATTACATATAAATTTTTAATTGGTCCTAAAAAAAATTATATATAATTTATAATACTAAAATTTTTTACTAGTTTAACTTTGGTCCTTTTTAATTTCACTAAAATTATATATAAATTTTTAATTGATCTTCTAAAAAAATTATGTATAATTCATAATATTAAAATTTTTTATTAATTTAATTTTGCAACCCTAATAAAATATTTTGCTTCCGTCCCGATAAGGGTGAGTTTGAGGATCAAATTCAGACCGTGATTAAGATTTTTCCTAATTATCTATTTCAGGAAGTTAAAAAGAGGATTTGAAGGGACTTTTTTTCCTGCTAAAAAAGTTACTTTGCACTTCTCTTAAAAATCAAAACTAAACTTGTAAACTCTTCTGTAATTTTTTTTTAAAGAGATAAATTAATTTATGAAGGTACGGGAACTAGTGACTAATTATATTAATTGATGATTGTTATGAAAATAAATAAAACAATAATAATTAGAACAAGAATAAGAATGTAAAAGATGGAGTATTCTATTATCTTTTTGGTGTATATTACAAAATAATATGAACTTCTATTTATAGAGTTCGTTTTCATCAACAAGAATAAGAATGTAAAAGAGAGAATATTCTATTATCTTTTTAGTGTATATTACAAAATAATATGAACTCCTATTTATAGAGTTCATTTTCATCATATGTTACAATATATAAAACCACCATAAATTACAACATAAATTATAATATAAATAGTGCAATAAAATTAAACTTAAATATAAAAATTTATAAGTAGTGGGATAGATGAATGGACATCCACATTTATCTATATATTTATAACAAATAATTATATTTTTCTGATAATTATAATTGTTACTAATTATTTTTTTTGTGACAATCATTGCAGTTGTCTTAATATTTTAATGTGTATATTAATTTATTTGTGACAATATTATGATTTAGGTAACAATTTATATTTATATAGTCACAATAATACTTGTCACTAAAAATATTTTATGTGATGATATATTTGTTGTATAAAATAATATATTATTTGTCATAATTTTTATTATTACATATGATTATTTTTAGCGACAAAATTTACGTGATAATGTCGTGACAATTTTTTATTGTGACTAAAAAATTTTTGTGATAATTTTTAAATTTTTGCAACAATTTTAATTGTCACAAAATACATAATTTGTTGTAGTGACTTCTATCTTAATATAGATTATATAGATGAGTTTTAATAAGATCACAAAAATAAAAAGGGTAAAATATTATTTAATTCCTGAGGTTTAGCGAAATTAATAGTTGGGTTCCTGCATTTTTAGAAAGTAACTATTGAGTCCCTTACGTTTGATTCCATCATAACAATTGGTCATTCTGTCTGTTTTTTTCAAATTTTTTGTTAAAAAATTATAAATTAAAATATATTATTTTCTCAAAATATTCTCATCTTCAACCTCTATATTTTTTTCTTCATTTTCTTTCTATTTTCCTTCATTTTCTTTTCCTTTCTTTCATTTTCTTTCCATTTTCCTTTGTAAAAAACCCACTTTCATATATTTTCTTATTTTTTCTTTGTCACGTAGTGTTTTTTCTTTTTTTTTTCTTTTTTTTTGTGGTTAATTAATTGTGTAAATTTTGGGTTTGTTAAAATTAAAGGAAATAAGATTTATATGTGGGTATTTTGACTAGTGAAATTGTCTGGAGAATGGAGGGTTTGATTGTGAAGAAAAATAAAGAAAGTTTGAAATAGATTTTAATGGAGTAGCATGAAAAAGAAAATTTGATGAAACATGAGGAGTATTTTTATCTTTTTTAATTATAGTTAACGGCCAAATAGACAGAAAGATCAATTATTGTGACAGAATCAAACGTGAGGAACTCAACAGCTATTTTCTAAAAATACAGAAAACTAAGTGTTAATTTCGCTAAATCTCAAAAACTAAATAGTATTTTACCAAATAAAAATCATATCACATGTTTCTAAGCAAAGACAAGGTAAAATTATGGGTGATAGCAATCACGGCTATCCCTAGGCTTGTGAATTTATATATTTATTTTTGGCTTTTGGTATTAAATTTGGGTGAGGCAATTGATGATAAAAAATAAGATAATGAGTGTTAAAAAATAAGATGATGATAAAACTAAGTGTTAATTTCGTTAAATTTCAAAGACTAAATAGTATTTTACCAAATAAAAATCATATCACATGTTTCTAAGCAAAGACAAGGTAAAATTATGGGTGATAGCAATCACGGCTACCCCTAGACTTGTGAATTTATATATTTATTTTTGGCTTTTGGTATTAAATTTGGGTGAGGCAATTGATGATAAAAAATAAGATAATGAGGAGGAAGAAATGTTGATGATAAGCTAACTCCTTTTCCTTCTCCTTCAACATATTTTCTTTTTATTATTATTATTTTTTTATTAACAGTTAAACACCATATCTAAAGAAGTGAAGAAATGAAGAATCGTTCATTTCAAAGATACCATCACTTAATTTGGAGTTCAAATGAGAGAGTTATAACTATTTAAATTTTTTTTATCAATTTGGTCATATGAGCTATTTTAAACATAAATAACTTCTTACCTGGTAATCGGAATTGAACAAAATCGGTGCCTATAAACTCTCATCATGACAGACTATACGATGGCATGGGAAGTGTCGACTATCTTACTCCGATTTGGCTGGAATTGGCGCCGGAAGTAAGACCTCCTCCTCATTTTCTTCTTCTTCACGTTTTCAGCAGAATTTAATATGTTAGCAGTCAATCCGAGACTGTCACGTGACAGTATCTGATTTATCCTATTTATTTATGTATATATTTTAAAAAATTTGTAAAAAATTTATTTTATGTCCAAAAATTAAAAATAAATAGTCAATAAAATCTTTATAAAATATACTTCATTTTAACATATTAAAACTTTTAAAAAATAATATCTTTCAAATTTAATAAATATTATTTAAATATTTAAATATAAATTTAATTTTCAAAAATTCTTAAAATAATAATAATAATAATTAAAATAATTTATTTAACTAAATAAATTAGTATAAAAATTAAATTATTAAATAATACATAATAATATGACACTAATTAAAATTAAAATTAATTTTAAAAAATACACTTTCCTTTTACTTTTTAAATATTTATTTTTTTGAAATATAATAAATCCCTAAAATACTTTTATATTCATAATTTTAATTAAATATTCATAAAATAATTATTATTTATAAATAAAATATGATTTTTTTACAATATTTTAAAAAATATGGATATCATAAGTAAACCTAACTTCCATAATGATTAGGATGGATAAATTATAAAATTGAAAATTTAATATTATCCGTTATAACTAATTAAATACGATAAAAAACTATTGTTTTAAAATATTTATAATTTATATTTTATGATATACGAATTAAAAAAATTATTAAATTATTTAAATTTTAAAATAAAAATAAAATACTTTTATTTTAATATGAAAATAAATAAAAAATAAAAATAATTAAGTAAATATAATAAAAAAATTAAAAAATAAATTAAAAAATAAACATATTCTTAAAAATAAAAAAATACATATATTTAAAAAAATAAAGGAGGAGGTACTGATTTTCAAAAGGAGTTTGAAACAATCAATCTATAAAATGAGAATAAAATATTATAGTTAATAAGGGTATTTTAATCTTTTAAAATTTATTAGTTTAAAATTATAGAATTTATTTGAAAAATCAATTATTTTTAAAGAATTTCATTTAATTATTTTCAATTTTACATATTTAGATATTTAAAATTTTAAATAATTTGGATTTAAAATTAATATAAAATTATAAATTTATAAATAAATTTTTAAAATTTTATGAAATTTATTAATACTAAATAAAGGGTTATCATGTAAAAATGTCAATTAAAAAGAGAGTTGTATAAATTTTTTCAATTTAACTCTTTAAGATATTAATTATAAATAAAATTTTAAATTAAGATAAAATTTTCAATGTTACGCAAAGTAAATTGAACTTTTTTCTTAAAAATAATTAAAAAAAAAAATTTACTATTTTATAACAAAATCTATTATTATTACCTGTTTATACCAATCGCGCATCCGGGATCTGCGTTGTCTGACACAGCGCATCTAATGCCTGCTCTGTCTGACACAACGTATTCAAGACCCGCGCTGTCTGACACAGCTTATCCAATACCCGCTCTGTCTGACATAGCGCATTCAAGACCCGTATTGTCTGACGCAGCACTGAGCTATATTTTAATTTTTTTTATTTTTTTTAAATTAATATTTTTTTAATTTTTTATTAAATTAATTTAAAAGTACATGTCTCAAATTTTTTAAAATGCTTCACATTTAATTAAAATATTCTAAATATTAACTTAAAATGTTACGCAAAATAATATTAATAAAATAAAAATAACTTTTTAACATTTCTAAGTTAATATTAAAAAGTTTAAACAACAATCAATCACAAAATAAAAAAAAATAATAACTTATTGATTGTGCGGTTAAACGAAAAATATTTGGAGAGTTGAAAAATTAAAAAGTCTAAATCTAACAAAATATTATTATAAATAATTAATTTACAAATTGATAAAAAAAATAACACTAACAAATTTAATATTATGTGTGTAAATTATTAATTTTAACTAAACTTTCTAAAATAAAT
>CANXYC010829475.1:0-46776 GCA_948193065.1 Aleurites moluccanus
TTTGTTTTGAGAATTCAACTTGATGCTTGGGAATCGTTGCTTTATGGGAATTCATGCATTGTATGTTAATGCTTTATTTTGGGAATGGGTTCTATTGTTGGGAATTGTTGTTTTGTATTGAAAATGTTTGAATTGTTTGGAAATTGTTAACTTTCTTATTTTTTTTTTTTTTAAGTTGTTGTTCTAAGAGGTTATTTTAATAAAATGTGAAAAACCAAGAAGCCCAAATATTTAGTGGGAGTCAGAATGAAACCAGGAATCCCAAAAAATTGAGTCGGAATATTTAAACCAAGCATATTCAAAGAACCGAGTCGTAATGAAACCAATCACCGAAAAAAGCCAAGAAAAAATGAAATCAATAATCCCAAAAAATCGAGTCGGAATGAAACCAATAATCCCAAAAAATCGAGTCGGAATGAAACCAATAAACTCAAAGAATCGAGTCGGAATGAAACCAATAAACTCAAAGAAGCCAAGAAAATTATAAACCAAGAACCACAAAAAATCGAGTCGGAATGAAACCAATAAACTCAAAGAAGCCAAGAAAATTATAAACCAGGAACCACAAAAAATCGAGTCGGAATGAAACCAATAATCCCAAAAAATCGAGTCGGAATGAAACCAATAATCCCAAAAGACCGAGTCGGAATGAAACCAATAAACTCAAAGAAGCCAATAAAATTATAAACCAAGAACCACAAAAAACTGAGTCGGAATGAAACCAATAATCCCAAAAAATCGAGTCGGAATGAAACCAATAAAACCAGAGAACTGAGTCGGAATGAAACCAAGAACCGCAAAAAGCCAATAAAATATGAAACCAAGAACCACAAAAAACCCGAATCAGAATGAAACCAATAATACCAAAAAACCGAAGCTGGAATGAAACCAAAAACCGACTCGGAATGAAACCTCCTAAGGAAATCGAATCGGAATGGCAATAAATACCAGCCAAGTCGGCATGACAGGGCCTTGGCCTTGCCGAGTCGGCGTGAAACCCACTGTGCCGACTCGGCATGCGAGGCCTCACCTTGCCGACTCGGCATGACCCGCTGTGCCGACTCGGCATGAGAGCCCTTGCCTTGCCGAGTCGGCATGAGGCTCTGTGCCGAGTCGGCAGGACATTCCATGTCCATGCACATTATATGATCTTTTTATTTTGATTTGATAAGACTATTTACTTTATTTTTTTCATGAAAAAAATTTGAAACAACTTTAAAATAAAATAAAAATAAAAATTTATACCTAAAATATCCTCGTATCCAAATGTGTTCACCACTCACCTCCTCATTCTCTTTCATTATGATTTATTCTCCTTTTTTTTTTTTTTTTCTTTCCCATCTTTCCTAAAAAACTCGGAAATAATCCTTGCAAATGGGTTAAAAATGGTGGATTTTCGCAGATAATGGTGATTATTGTAGATGGTGTTCAAGGAGTCAATAGTTCAACAATGGGTTTTTGAACTCGGTAATTCAGTGAGTCAAGGGTAGGAAGATCGAGCGTCGGGTTGGGATGAGAAGGAATCGAGCGACAATAATGTCGTCGGTGGGTATGCGTCGATTGGCTGAAAAGGAATCAAATAAGAGGAAGCAAAATAAGTGTAAGAAGATCCACCAATAATGCCGTCGGTGGTGCTTGAGGAGTGTTGGTAGTTGAAATTGGTTGGTGAGAGTCAGAGAAGGATTTCGAATTGGTCCAAGCCTTTTCAGTAGCTTTGATGCCATGTCCGGGCTGTTAAATTGCAGAGCTAAATATCGAGCTATATATATATATATATATATATATATGAACAATGAATCAATTGCTTTTTTTTTTTTTAATTATTAAATATTGTTTTTAATATTTAAAAAATGCAAAATAGTTTTTAAATTTTTTTTTGGGAAAAAATGGGATTAAATTGATAAAAAATAAAAGGAAAATATTAATTAGAATGAAATTTTACTTTGGATTTGTGAAATATTTTTTTAGGTGCATTTGCATCTCTGAATTTAGGGTAAATTCAGATTATGAAATTGATATGAAATTACGAAAAGAAAAAAGAAATTATATGAGAAAGAAAAGATACCTATATACCTTTGAAAATTACTTATCTAAATATTTATTTAGATATATTCCCTTTGGAACTTATATTGATAGTCTTTTTAATAAATTATTTGACTAATGGATTGTAACAAGAGGATATTCTCGTGAAAATGGTAGCGATAAAAAATTTAAGAGTAATTGAATGATATTTTAGTTTTTTCATAAATATTTAATAAAAAAATAAACGAAATGATTAAACAGTCTTATAAAATCAAAATACAGAAATCATAAAATATATTTTACTAAATACATGAATTATTTTGTTATCAAAGTCAAAACGTAGATATTAATTTATAATTTATTATAATTTTATTTTTCTTCTTAGCTAAAGAAAAAATAAATAAATAATTTACCTTTTATTTTCCTTCTTTAATATATATAAATATATATGATTTATGATTTAATTTTAAAAATACAATTAAAAGCAAATTATAAATTGTTTTTAATTAAATGTACAAATTAAAATTGAAGTGATTAATTTGATTTCTTTTAGCCTTTTGAGTAAAAATGAACCTAATAATTTTTAAAGAATTTATTATTTTTAATTCAAAATTAATAATATTTATTTACATATTACTTAAAAAATCTAAATTTAATTAAAATTTATTTAGAATAAATTAAAATTTTAAATTTACACAATACAATAATAATTATATTAAAATTCACTTAAAATAATAAACTTTTAAATTTTTTAATAACATCATATTTTTAAAAAAATTTATAATTTTTATAAAATTAAAAGTAAAATCTAATATTGACAAAATTCACAATTTCTTTTTAATTTCTGTGTTTTTTTTTTCAAAAATCCCTATAAAGAAACTGAAAAAATGTTGTCTAAACTCTAAAGACTGAGCTTCCTTATTATGTCGATTGCCATGTAAATACTAATCAATTTTCAATTACATTGGTATCCATGGAACCACCGCCACCAGCACCACCGCCTTTACGATTTCTGCCAAGGCGGAGTGAGCTCTCATCGGGCCAAATAGAGTTTCTGGATCAACATTTAGGAACTCATGAAGATCTTCGCACTAGAGCTCCACTTCTCTTCATCGATTTAACAAAAAGCTTCTCCGATTTGGAAGCCGATTTCCAGAAGTTGCAGAGAAATCTGATAAAACGCACCGTTTCATGGATTTCTCGCTCTTTTGGAGCCAAATCATCGCTTACCAATCTTAATTTAAAGCTGGAGAATCTCAGTCTACACACCTCCCAATGTTAGTCAGTCCTTTTTATATAGATTATTGAAGTGTTTAAATTAATGAACTAATCGTTTTTTTTTTTTTTTTGGTAGATGGGATTTGTTCAAGGAAAATCCAGAAAATTCTGGGTCAGGAGCTACCTCAACTGGCAAAATGCTTGAAACAAATTGAAAGTATTCGCAAATACGTGGGTAGGTTTCGAAATTGTTTATTATTCACCAAACAATATAAGCGTAATGGGTTTCACCTCTAAATTCTGGACAAAGAAAATTTTGTACTGAATATATTGAATAATTTCATTCTATTGCATTATGGTTGGTTTAGAGTATTAATTAATTTTAATTTCCACAGTTGAGGTTTATTGCTGAAGTTACTGATATAGTTGAAACAATCTTATTGTGAATGGTTTTTGCCAACCTCAATTATCATCATTTTTAATGATATTTCCAAATTTTTTCCTGAACCATAACAATGATCTTGATTTAACTTGCCCTTGAAAATTTTATGCTAGTTCTTCAGTAAAACCCTAAGTAATTTTGCTCTTTTGAAAATGTGAGATATTTTTTCCCCTGACCTCTTAAATATATTCTTGTTTATTGTTAAAACTGTTTGAATTCCAAATTCTTACTTTTATCTCTGAATTTGAAATTATAATTATGTATATCCATGTACCGTGTGTCTCTCTGTTTATTTGTAATCAATCATCCATAATGGCTGATAGTGAATTTATGGGTTGCTTCTTTGTCACTAGGACAAGGCAAGGAAATGGGCTGTCTGCAAAAAATAAAGGGGTGCTATGTACTAGGGACCCCCTCCCCCAAACCCTTGCAAAGCAGGGAGTTTTGTGCACTAGGAATTTCTCTTGTACTTGATGATATTTTAACGCATGAGGATAATTTATAATTCACTGATTAACTTTTATAGCCCCAGATCCATCCGTGTTGACATTAGATATTGTGCCAGTATGGACTTCATTTATTATTATTATTATTATTATTATTATTACCATTAGTGTTATTTCACTCAGCCCAAGAGGATGCCAACTAATCTTGCATGTAATTATTTTAGATACCGCATTACAGTTGGAAGCTTTGGTTGGAGATCTTGAGGATGCAGTATACCATATTGGAGATCACCATGCCAGGAATTTGTTCTCATCAAAACTTTTGACTTCACTGATTTCAACAGTATAGACTGTGTTTCTACTTTTCCCTATTAATTCCAGCATGTCTATTAGGTATGTGAGATTAGTAAAACACAACATGAATATGTGCTTTATGATGCAGGATTTTGGGCCAAAGCAAGAGAGACTACTTGGAGCCATTAAAGTGATGAACAACATTGAGGATGTATTGGTTGAGGTTGTGAAATTTCATTCTCAATGGTCTCATCTTTTGGAATCTGTCGATGTCAGAGTAGATAAAATTTTAGCCATTATTCGGCCTCAAATTCTTGCTGATCACCGTGCTCTTCTTGGTTCTTTGGGCTGGCCGCCTAAACTTTTGACATCAAAAGTTGATAGTGGAGAAGTTGCTAGCCTTCCAAATCCACTTGTTTTGATGGAAGGAGACAAAAGAAGGTATTATTCACAGAGTTTTCTAGGTCTTTGTGCTTTGCAGCATCTGCAGACACGGAGAGAAGATCGGCAACATAACATTTTTGGACAGAAGGAGTGCTGCATGGAGCTTTGGGCCATTGATGAACTGGTTTCTCCTATTGCATCACGAATTGAACACCACTTCTCTAAATGGGCTGAACAGCCTGAATTCATGTTTGCTCTTGTGTATAAGCTTACAAGAGACTTTATTGTGGGAGTGGATGATGTTTTGCAACCCTTGATTGACAGAGCACGATTGGTGAGTTACAGTGCTAGAGAAGCTTGGGTTTCAGCAATGGTCCAGATGCTTTCTGGGTTTTTAGCAAAAGCTGTTGTTTCTGTTCTCGCGGAAAGATACAAGGAGAAACACATGAAATCAGAAGTTATATCTTCATGGCTTCATTTGATAGATCATGCTGTTGCTTTTGATAAACGGATGCAATCACTCGTAAGTTCAGAAATTCATTTCTTGGAGGAGTATGAAGGGCATGACTCTAGAGGTTTATCAGTATTAGTGATATTTTGTGGTAGGCCAGATTGGCTCAAGATTTGGGCTAAAATAGAGCTCAAGGATGCCTGGAAGAAACTAAAATCCGAACTGAAAGATGAGAGAGCTTGGTCAATTAATGAGAAATCTCGCAATGACTTTCAAATCAGTGAAGAATCTGAACAATTTTTACTTGCCACTAGGGAAGACTATAAAGCTCCATTAGTAACAGAATCTGCCCTTAAAATTGCTTGGGAAATGATTGAACGATGCCGAACTCTGCCTGCTGTTCTTCCACGGATTCAATTTATCAGATCAACTGCTGGAAGATTCCTCTGGCATTTTCTGAATGTATTGGTTTTCCGATGCAAGAATATCGAGTACCCTCTGGATAATGCAAATGATGCCTTAATCAAAGTGTGTGGATCAATCAATGCTGCCAGATATGTTGAATCTAAGCTGCAAGAGTGGAGCGATGATGTTAACTTCTTGGAGATGAGAATTGCTGAAAGGGATTTAGAAATTAAGGGAAATGATGTTCTTTATAATAATAGCTTCTTTGGCGAAGAGGTTAAAAGTCTGTTAGAGCTCGAGACTAATTGGCTTATGGACATAATTGCTGTTGTCCTTCATCAATTTGAAGAACTTTCCTGGGAATATCTGCAAACAAAAAGATATTTTGAGCAAGGACAAGAAAATTTTACTTCAAATGAAGTTCCTCCTGCAGCCATGGATGTAGTAGTATCTATCTATATTATCCAAGCACTGGATGCTATTAAAAGTCAGCTTAACATTCTCAAGTCAAGTCTTAATCCGAAAGACTTTTTGGATTTGTGGAGGAGTGTCGCTGATGGACTTGACCGATTCATTTCAAGCAGCATTTCAACAAGTGAAATCCAATTTTCTAGTTGGGGGATTAATCAGTTTGAAACTGATATGCGAGCACTGTTCTTAGTTTTTCGACCATTTTGTGTTCGCCCTGAAGCGTTTTTCCCTTGTATTAGAGAGACTCTCAAGTTGTTAAAAATGTGTAGGGAAGAGGCAAACCATTTGCAAGTAGTTATATCAAATGACAAAAATCAAACAAAATGCTTGCATACTTTTGGAATTTTACACTTGTCTTTTGATCAAGTTGATAAAGTTTTGAGGAACAGAAAGTTTGGAACTTGATCTTTACTACTGATGTGCTTTTTCTCTCTTCTCCTCCTCTTTTTCCCAAATTCATCTTCCATCATATTTTGGTTCATACATATAAAGTAAAATAGTTTAATGATTCTGTTGAGTAACTTTTGTAATGAATTTTTTCAAATGGGTTAGTAATATTGGTATAGTTGAATTTTTCCATGTGAATAAGAAGCAACTGGGTGCAAATAGCTGTATGATTAAATGACAGGATTTTTTTATTATAAACGTTATAATTTTTTTTTTTATGATATAATTTAAATATTTTATTTTTTACTTTAAATTATATTTTATCTTAAAATTATATTAATATTTTCATTAAAATAACAAAAAAATTAAAAAAATTAAAATAGATCTGAATTTTTATTTTTATTTTTTAAGTATTACTACTTTCAAGTATTTGGAATAAATAAATGATAAAATGGTTAGATAGTGTTGGAATAAACATGATAAATCATGTTGTAGGCTCCCTAAATTTAAATTCAAAATTAACTGTTTATTGTATATATATATGTTAAAGAAATTTATTTTTTTATATGGCATATAAAAATTAAAAGGTCAAATTAAAAAATTTTTATACTTATTTTATAGCATAAATGAGATGATTATATAATTTTTTAAAATTAATTATTATAAAATTATTATATTTCGGCGGATTATATTAAAAAAAATTTATATTTTTAAAATTATATTAAAAAAATTTTATATTTTAATTTTATTACACTATGAAATTATTTCGTATATTTTATCCACTTTTTTTTTTAATTAAAAAAAAATTAACTTTTATTTAAATCATTTATTAAAATACTTAAAATTCTCTAATTAAAATATCTCATCTTATCCACCCAGCCATTTTCTTCTAACCCATCTTCTTCAACAAAAAAAAAAATAAATTTGAAAGTTGGCAAACTGAAAATAATAAAAAATTACTAAGATCTGGAAAAATGGATATTTTCCCTCGAAAACTCAAGCGCAAGCTTTGTTTAGGGAATTGGATACTTAATCAAGTCAAACGGGTCCAACATCAAGTACATTTTCAACTCAAAGCTCAACCTTCTGCTTTGTTCCTTCAGGTAGCTCTTTTAGCACGCCCTCAATGGAGACGCACGTACCGGTATGCACTAAGGGGCTTAGATCCGCTATTTCTTTCTCCACGATAACCTGTAGGTTCACTGGACATGAGCCATAGTTCAACTCCAAGAACGCAAACGATCCTTTGCCCTATTCTCTCCCAGTCTTCACCCAACCATCGATCCACACACGCCACCCACTGAGACCAGCTCCATCGTCCGGCCAAGAAACAATGGATCGGATTGGAACCCGGTCGAAAAATGGATGCTTGAGAGCTCCGCACACGCTACATAAGTCGCTACCGAGTAAACAACTCACCATTTTCATCACTATAAGAATTTGTGACATCTGGGTCTGTTACTGATATCCATAGGAGTCTCGGTGGGTTCTGCTCTAACCAACTCCTTTAATCGGAGACCTTTTTGGCCGACTTTAATGAAGGGTTTTTGAATTTCTTAGTAATTTGTTTGTGTTCTGTGTATTTTATCGGACATAGGATACTTTGATCCATCATTTCTGTGATATATTTTGCTATGGATTGATTTGGTTTAGCTCGTGACTGTTGGGGAGCTATGGCAACTGCATTTTTTTTACCGATTTAACCTATAAATTCTCCCAAATCATCCCTTTTTTTTTTTTTTTTACCGATAAGCTTGCTACTTTTATGTTTTTGTTATGAAATTAATTGGATGAGTTTTGAACTCTGCGGTGTTGGATTGGTGGTGTGGTGGTGCAGCGGCTATGTGGGAGGGAAATGGTATGCGAGAGAAAATTAAATTGAAAATAAATAATTTTTTAGATTTTTTATATAAATTTATTGGAAGTATTTTAAATTTTAATTAAATTAAAATATAATATTTTTTTAATGTAATTTAAAAAATATAGAGATTTTGTAATATAATTAATTAAAATATAATATTTAAACATTTTTCTACTTATTTTATAGCATAAATGAGGTGATTATATGATTTTCTATTTAAACATGTAATTTTTAATTTTTAATTAATAGCCATAACAAATATGAAATCCTAAAATCATTAACGCAGCCGCTGTCTGCACTTCTTCCCCAGTTCCCCTGTTTCGTTTCCTTCTCCTTCTATCTCATAGATCTGCTCCACAAAAGAAACCACTCACCAACTCACCATTACCCCTTAATCAAGTCATAAATTTCAGGATTTCAGGTTACTACAAGCTTTAAATTCCCTTTTTTTAAAAAAAAAAAAATTATTTTCCAATTTATTTTTTGGTTTTTTTAATCTTCCATTTTCGATGTTACATAATCTGTAGTTTTTATTATTTTTGCAGGCTTGTTACCTCACATGTGATCGCCTTCTCTCTTCTTGGAAGAGAAGCAATAGGAGCAAAACAAAGAGCAAAGACCCACAAATAAAAACTGATGCTTCCCATCAAACAAGCAAGCAAATCCAAGAGGGCTTTACTCTCTTCACAGCTTCTCTTCAATAACACTACAATTATCTTCTCTTCTTCATCTTTTTCTTTTTCTTTTTCTTCTTCCTCTTCTTTTATTCCTCCTCCTCCTCCTCCTCCTCCTCCTCCTTCTTCTTGTTTTGCTCGCTTTTGTTACTATTCAACAGCCCAAGTTATTCCAATTCAACATTTTTGTTATAATCCTAAGTTTAATGCTAAGGACGTTGTTCAATCCTTTAAAGAATGGTTCAAGCGTCGAAACAATGGATTCTTGGATCAGATTTTCGATATTCTAAGTAGCCAAGATGAGGTTGATGATGTCGCTCTTTCCCAGTTGGGTCTCCCACTCAAAGAATCATTAGTTCTTCAGGTTCTTTACCATGGTAATGGTAGGAATGATATTCTTTCTTGCCTTAAATTCTTTGATTGGGCTGGTCGCCAACCTGGGTTTCACCATACTCGTTCTACTTTCCATGCCATTTTCAAGATCCTATCAAAAGCTAAGCTTATGCATTTGATGCTTGATTTTCTTGATAATTATATGAGGCTTAAGTTTCTTAATAGTAAGTTCGGGTTTGGATTTTATACCACTTTGGTAATGGGTTATGCTGTGGCTGGGAAGCCATTGGTTGCACTCCAACTGTTTGGTAGAATGCGGTTTCAGGGTCTTGACTTGGATGACTTTACTTATCATGTGCTTCTCAATTCTTTGATAGAGGAGAATTGTTTTTATGCTGTTGATGGTATTGTCAAGCAGATTTCTCTCAGGGGTTTCCAGAGTCATGTAACACATTCTTTAGTAGTTAAGAGTTTCTGTAAGCAAAAAATGTTGATTGAAGCTGAGTCATACTTGCGCCAGGCAATCCAAGAAAGCGATGGATATGGCCGTGGGGATGCAGTGGGGATTCTTGTGGATGCACTTTGTCAAAAAGGTCAATTTGATAAAGGGGGGCAGTTGATTGAGGACTTTAGAGGGTTGGGGGTGGTGCATATGGAGCCTGCTTATGGTGTGTGGCTTAGGAATCTTGTTCAAGCTGGTAAGGTTGATTGTGCTTTGGAGTTTTTGCAGCGCAAAAGGTCATCAGAAGGCTATGTTCCAGAGGTTTTTCGGTATAATATAATGATGTGCAGGCTATTGAAAGAGAATCGTCTAACAGAAGCATGTGATTTGCTCATGGAGATGATGGAGAGTGGGATTTCTCCTGATAGGGCCACAATGAACGCTGCATTGTGTTTCTTTTGCAAGGCTGGAATGGTGGATGTTGCACTTGACTTGTACAATTGCAAATCAGAGTTTATGCTTTCACCCAATTCCATGGCTTGCAATTATCTCATCAATTCTCTATGTCGACAGGGAAGCATCGATGAGGCTTACACCGTGTTTAGGAATTCTACTGAACAAGGTTATTTCCCTCGTCGTAGAACATTTTCCATACTTGCTGATGGATTGTGTAGAGAAGGAAAGCTTGATATGATGAAAGAGCTTGTTTTTGTTGCTCTAGAGCGGAATTTCGTGCCAAGTGATTCCATGTATGATAAGTTTATTTCAGCTCTATGCAGGACTAGGAGGTTAGAAGAGGGTTACTTGATACATGAGGAATTTAACAGAATGAACAGAGTTTCTACAAAGAAAACTTACTCAAACTTGATTCATGGTTTTAATAAATTGAACAAAGGAGATATTGCTGCTAGTCTTCTTATGGAAATGCAAGATAAGGGTTACAAGGCTACTCGTTCTTTGTTCAGAGCAGTAATTTATAGTGTATGTGAAATGGAAAACCCAGAACTTCAATTCCTCAAATTGTTGGAGATGCAACTATCTCGTCGTGAACCAAGCTGTCAGATTTATAACTTTTTCATTGATGGAGCTGGGCATGCAAAGAAGCCTGAACTAGCCAGAGAAGTATTTGAGATGATGCATAGAAGTGGGATCGAGCCTAATCTCAGTACTGACATTCTTATGTTGCAGAGTTATTTAAAGAACGAGAGAATATCTGACGCTCTAAATTTCTTTGATGCTTTGCGGCAGAGAAGAAAGATTGGCAGAAAGCTATACAATACCATGGTTGTTGGTCTATGCAAAGTCATCAAAGTGGATCATGCTTTGTCTTTTTTGTGGGAAATGCAAAGTAATGGAGTGGTTCCTAGTGTTGAATGTTATGAGGTTCTTATACTTTTGCTGTGCTCACATGGAGAATATGATCTGGCGATACACCTTGTTGATAACTTAGAGAAAGCCGGGCGCCATGTTTCATCATTCATAGGTAACACACTTCTGTTGCATTCTTTGAAAGGTGAAGATTTGTATGATGCTTGGGTTCGAGCAAGAGTGGTGCAGAATGAGACTTCTTCCAAGCTTTCAGTCCTTGGCCAGCTGATTGGTGCATTTTCTGGCCGTCTTAGAGTGAGCCAAAAAGTTGACAACTTGGAAGAAGTGATTGAACAATGTTTCCCACTTGACATCTACACTTACAATATGCTGTTGAGAAGAATAAGCATGAGTAATATAGAAGATGCTTTCAAGTTATTTGAGAGACTATGCCAGAAAGGTTATGAACCTAATCAATGGACTTATGATATTTTAGTACATGGCCTTTTCAAGCACGGAAGAACAGAAGAGGCTAAGATATGGTTGGATGAGATGTTTAGGAAAGGGTTTGAACCAACTAATCGCACCAAACTACTCATGTAACTGGTAACAGTTACGACATGTTAAAACATCCAAATTCTAAAAAATTTTGCAAGAAAAATGATTGATTACATGGATAGCTCATTCTATCTTTGCAGTTTTAGCAATCAATTGTATGATAGGACTGACATGTAATTTATTATTGTTGCTGTTCACAATGGCATTCGATATGATGTCACCCTCACATGTATTGTTAGGAGAGATTATATGATCGATTGAGTGATTTAAAGCATAGAAATGTTAGGACAGAATAATTTTTTAGTTTTTATTTTTTATTTTATTTTTGAATTCATTACTCAGACAATCTATGGTAGTTCAAAGGTGCAAGATTCCTGTTGTTAACTTTGCTTTGACCTAGAACCTTGAAGCCTGATCTGATGGGATTCGTTTGATATAACAGTTTTTCCTTTACAGCGGCTTGTTTACATTAATTTAGATGCATGTTAGTTTCCACTCGGTTGTTGTCAACATAGTGTAGCGATGTTATGAGGGTGTTTGGGTGAAAATTCAGTGTTTGGGTGAAAATTCAATTTTAAAAAACAGAGTTTTAAAAACAGTCATTTTAAAATAAGTTGACATGTTTAATTTAAATTTTGTCTATTTTTAAGATTCAAAAAGAATCCATTTAGCATTTTTTAAATTTCAAAACGGCGTTTAATGTCTATTTTAAGAATATTCAAACACCCTCTATATAATTCTTTATTTAGTTTATCTAAGCCTTCTCTCTCTCGGGCTGGGGGGTTTGGAGAAGGAACATGCTATTTTCAAATTGCAGTACTTATTTGCTTCCCATCAAAATTGTTGTCATGAAGATCTAGGCCATCCTTATTAACTGAATGCATGCTTTTCTGGCGAAAGTGCACACGACATGGAATCTTGAGTGTCATGGAATTGAAGAGCTTATTTTGTGATCAAAATATCAAACATGTTAAACAAGGGCAAAAGCTTGGCAAATGTTAACATTCTGGGATTTATAAGCTTGTTATGCCTATCAATTACTGTGTATCTCCATCTAATTTTAGCCAAACATTTCTAAGAACATGGCATTTTTGACAATTATATTGCAACTTTTTGACAAAATGCCTGCTGGAAGTGCTTGGAAATATACCTGCATAAAGTCTTCTAAAATAGCCAGAAGGATTTAAAAATGAAATCAGATTCTGATTTTGATGATGACCTGCTCTGTTGCCCCTTTTTTTTCCCCCTCCGCCATGCAACACTTCTGTCTGGTAATGCAATTATTTGCCTATTTTGTGCCCTTGGCTTACTATATTTCATATTGGGCGTCTCCTATTTTGCTTCTTTAGGATCTTATCAATTTTCAGCTTTGGGGTTTGGCTGGATTCTATTTGCTTTGATCTTGTGAATATAAATTCTTGTTTGGTCTTTAATGTTTTTTGTTCCTATTATATATCAACTTCCTCGTGGCTCCTCTTTTGATGTTAAAATTATTGTCCTATTGTTATTATTTTTTTCAGTTTAATGTTGTCAGCCAGTATCCTGGTTTCTTCATATCCGAGATTGGTGCGTGAATCTGCTATTCTATTATAGTTGTATGCTTCTGGAGGTAAACAAATTTTGTATTTTAATGATAAAAGACTTCAAAATATGTGACCGGATATCTTTGCCCTGTAGGCAGGTTGCTTTCTAAATTTTCTTTGAAAAACAACTATTCAGTCCTATATTCATGTACAGAGAATAGGAGGATTTAATTGAAGGTTGAAACTGATCCCTGTTTTCCTTTTTAACTTGCTCCCAGTTAAATTGACATTCAGCTGGAAATAAAGAAATAATGCTATAGAGCTGAGTAAATTTTGATTTAACTTGGGCTCTTTTTCCCCTCAATTCTTGGACCTTGCTGTCTTTTGTACTCATCTTTGTATACAAGTGCCTGATGGTTTTTCTTCTAATACATGCAGAGGATTGATCACCTGATCCCACAATCCATATCCATGTATAGGTGTAACATATGCAATAGTGCCTCAGTTGAAAGAGGAGGTAGATATTTATTTAAGTTAATTTTCTGATGCGATTTCATCTTATGATTTATAATTTATTGATGCCACTATATTTTGTTATTTACTTAAGAACATGAAAAGAACATAGTTTTATGAAAAGTATCATTTTGAGTTTGATCCATGCACTTTTGAATGGATAGCTTTTAGTGTAGCTAGCAGAATACTAGTATGATTACTTGTTACAGAGAAATTGGAAATTGAATTGGGAATGGCTTGTGTGGAAGTGGATGATAAGAAATCAAGTTGACATCTTTCGGAGGGTTAACCATTAGATAACGTTAAGCTAACTACATTTTCTGGTCTTTTGCAGATAGTTGCGTTATTTTTTCTCTTTTTGTATTTGATCCTAACAAATCCTTATTTCTTAGAAGGGTTTCCACTTTCTACCACAGGTATAGAGTTACTATCCTGAGCATCATTTTACTCACTCTGATATCAGCTATAGCTCGTAGTCCTAGTATATTCTAAATTCAAGCACTGGATGCATACCCACTTGAGTATTTTTACTTCCAATGTGCTTTCAATATTGCACATGATATTATATATTCATGTCTCACAAGAGGTTTCCTTGTTGAATATTCAGTGGCTCCTATTTTCCCATACTGTTCACCCACCTTTATCTCTTTATAAAAGCATCCTTTTTTCAAAGAAGTCTTGTTTAGGATGGAAATGTTTACTAGCAATGTAGCACATAAGAGAATCAACAGATAACCCTGAAAATTTGCATTAGATTTACATTGAAATTTTTATAAGATAAGGGATGAATTTCCCTACATGTTTATTAGCTTGAATAAAGATTAAATGTTCATCTAAATCCAAAAAAGGATCATCAACATTGCTATGTGGAAGATGAGAATTTTCTTTTCCAACTGATCGTACCATGTGCTTTTGTGGAGATTGTTAGGTTTCTCTCTGAGTTTATTTTATAAATAACATATTCATTTACCTGAAAAAGCAAATTTGTTATATTTTTTCAGGAACTCAAAGGTGTGCTTCATAATGTTCCTGAGATTGCAGTTTGCAGAACAGGTTGGCAGTGTGGATGCAAACCAAGTCTTACATCTGAATGGGCAGGATGAGAAGGAGAAAGTAAAATCAGTTTTGAGATCAATTTTTACCCAACTTATGTCCTCTAACAAAGAGGTGACAACTAAAGTAATGTCGAAGTTGAAAAATCGATTGCACATGGAAAGGCAGGTCAGTTGAAGTTTGTTGCTTAATTTTGGTATTTTGGATGGTAATGTGAAGTTGTTGCTTATAATCAGAAAATACCATTTGTATAGTGTGCTTTGCTTCCATGCATGGAATTGAACTTCTTACGCACAAGGATTATTACATTATAAATCTGATAGTAGAGTTAAAAATGTTGCAGGTTAAATGTGTTGATTTTCTGATAGAATAATATGCCTCTTATTTTCCCTGCTTAGAAGTTTTGGTATAGGGTATCAGCATTTTCAAATAATCTTGTCTATTAACTAATGAGATAATGAGATGTTACATTCACTAGCTATCATGTCCTTGAACCGCCTGAGTTAACTTCCCATCTTTTATTTACTGCATCAGATGAGGCAATTGACAAATAAGGAACAGTTGGTCTTGCAGTTGGAAAAGCAATATCCGGCTGATGTTGGTGCTATTTCAGCTTTCTTTTTCAATTATGTGAAGCTTAACCCTGTTCTTAAAACTCAATTTTACATGAACTATCAATAAGATCTTTGAAAAATTAACATCCATTATCCTTATTTAACATTACGTTAACCTTATTAATTGACAGATAAAGATCTTATTGATAGTTCTTATGAAATTGAGTTTTAGTTCTTTTTTTTTTAATTCATCTTTTCATTGTTGAATTATGTTTCATTTGGGATAATGTTCTAGATATAGGGGAAAATGCTAATAGAGGGTTTTGTTGCTATCTTCATTTATCAATATTTTTCTTGTAAGGGTTTTCCCTTCTTTTTCATTGTTAATAAAGTTCGATGAGAGATAATAAAGGAACTAAGATTATTTAACTTTGATTGAGTTGGGAATTTTCAATTTTTAATTCCCACTTATTCATATGCTCTTGCCTCACAACTGTCAACTCAGCCTAGCTGTTTGAAGCAATTTTACTTTCATTTTCTCTAACTCTTGAGCATTCATTCTTCCTTCGCAAATATTTTTATCTGAATTATTTTGTGTCATGTTTGATTGCTCTTAAAATGAAAATGGAATGTAATTCTTTAAATATGATTATTTTTTCTCAATGAGAAATTCTAATATTTTATGATATATTAATACTTACCAATCAACTTGAGCTTAATAGTTAAGAGTCGACTATAGGAATATAAAATTATCAATTCAATGTATCATCTTGTTTATTAAAGGAAGTGATTTTTGTTTCCCAAAATAATAAATGAATCAAATCTGACTAAATCTTGTCCGGTTTACCAAATTTCAAACAGTCGATCAACTAATCATAAGAAAAACGAGTGAACCAAATTGACACAAAATTAAGAAATATAAACAATGTATCGGCTTCCATCCCAGTTTTTCACGTCTTTTTGGCACAAGCTCCAGGCAAAACACGCTTTAGTCGTTCAAGAAAGCACACGACTCCAAATGACATTGCAAACATGCTGCTCTTTTTTCTTTCTCATGTTAGTTTCAGCTCATCATCACAAATGATCAAGAATTTTCAAGAAGCCTATAAACTGTGATTTCTTGCTGCTTAAAATACCTTCTATCTTCTTCATCAACCAAAACAAGATTCAAGTAGTACTTCACACTGAATTTGTTGTTGATGTTGCGATAAGTAGGTGTCAACTCATATGGACTTAGAAACAGTCTGATTGGAATTGATTCTCCTGATAGGACACCAGAAATTGCGTTAGTGTGATAATTCCTATTGACAAGCCATTTTCAAGCAGACAAGCAAAAATAACACAATCACATAATGTTACAAATCCACAGCAAAGCAAGGGGCCTACAAAGCTAATTCCTTTCAGACAAGTTTATGAACATTTTACTCATGGAAGGAATAAACAAGCAGCAACTCATAACTGTTAATTCTTGTTATTGTTGTTAAATTTCTTTATCCTTAATTGGAAGTTAATAGTTGTGGATAGTAGGTAGTTTATTTCAGTTGTGTAGTGGGTTTTACTTCAGTCTTGTGTAGCGGGTAGTTTTATTTCTGTTAAGTGGGTAGTTATTTCTTTTACTTGTGTATTTAAAGTATTCTGATGAAATGAAAGGAATAAGAAAAATTTCACAAAATTCAGTGTTAGGAGATCGAAGGGTTCTCTCTTAACGAGCCCTGTTATTATTTGTGTGTTTTATCCTTCCATTCAAGATAGGTCAGAAAGGGAGGAAGTCCTCCAAGGACAAGTCTTTGCTTGATTTTCCTGTCAACCAACCTGCTGCTAGCAAATATTCAACCAGATCCACCGTCACTGTAACACATAATCTTAAACATTTTCCCAATAATACATGGTATATCAAATAAAATAACCCGGACTGCCACCAATGATGCTACAATCATACAGCTAGCATACGTTTAGATGCTGAAAACAGAAAAATAAAAAAGAACCAGCAGCTTAAGAGGCAAAAGATATTAAATTTTCCTAAGCATGAATTCCTTAGTCAACATTCGTTTTGGCTGGCATGTTGCTAGACACCTGCAGGTGTTATCATTTCACACTTCTTGTAAACACCGATTCAAAATGAGCTAATGATTGAATACTGCTTTATTAGCTAAACTTCACATTTTTGCTAAAAGCATAACATTTCATTTTATTGTTGAAAGCAGTAGAACTGATTTAGCATCATTAAGCTGGGAGTTAAAAAAAAAAGAGGTTTAAAATTAAATTCATGTGTTACCCCAGTGGAAAGAGTGCAACATAACACCAATTTGCTTCATTCTCATCCACGGTACATTAAATTCAATAACAAGCCAGTAACAAATTTACACTAAGTTAGGAGGAGAAATGCTCCAATCCGAGCAACATTACCAGACAGACACATGTTATCCACATCTCAGAAATATCAAAAAATAGAATAAGCCACTGACATTTTTGTATGGCACGGCAGGAAGAACAAGGATAAATGCAGGATGTTTGAAGACTCCGAACAAATCAAGGCCAAAAATAAAATTGAAGTTTCAAAAAAGAGTGTCCGAGTTAAAAAAGAACAAATACATGTGCTTATGTGCTTATGTGTTAGAAGTACAAATTTTAGAAAGAAGAATCCCAATGGTCATTTTTTCCATCATAGAGCCATTGGGATTCTCCTTTCTAAAATTTGTGGGGCAGTGGGGTGTGGGGCAGTCTCGTTTTTGCTTGTTCCACTTATTGCATTCTCAATTGTAAATATCTTTCCTTGCTTTTGAATAAAAACAAAATAAGAGGTGCAGATCCCCATATTTTAACAGCAAATAAAATTAAATTCATTGCCATGTCTACTTCCTATGCTTGGAAACCCGTACTGGCACAACCCATATTCTAGGGGCAAGGAAACTCTGCCATCATAATATTAGAAAGTAATCTCAGTATCACAAAAACCTTTTATAATCACAGGATCCTGTGCACAACGCTTTCTTTCACTACTTTTTTGCTTATTGAAATAATAGTTTCTCTTGGAACCCTTTTTCTTTTCCCTTATATTTATTTTTCCTTTTGCATGAAATCTTGATGGATAAGTGATGATGGAATAGTCCTCACTGCTTGCTCGAACCATATTCAGGTGTTCTTGAGGAAAGACGGGAGTTTTGGACTCTAGAGTCCTTCAGGTTCTTGTAGGTCATTTCTATTCACATCATATTTGTTTCCCTAATGACCATTCTTTGTTCCTAGGTCATAAAATTTGGAAGTTAAGATACTGCTTTGGGTATGGCTTTTTGTTTTTCGTTTCATATACAGTTCTCCATAGTGTAAATACTATTAACTAGTCACAGAAAGTGATGACAAAGCTTAACATCCTGATTATTATTCTCACTAGTTTTTCCAATATGAGGACTTGGGCTATTTGAAATCAACTTTTTGGCCCTTTTGAGGGAAGCTGGGTATATCTAAGTAGGATTTTATGAGTTTAAGATAGAGATGTTTTGGTGGAAGAAAAGAAACCAAAATACTTTGGAATTATGTTTATTTGTGCAGTTTTAGAGAGGAATGCCAAGGAATTTTTAAAATAAGTAATTGCTGTTTAACTGCTTATAAGAGAAGGTGATTTTCTTGGTTTTGTCATGGATCTATACCTCGGGGGGCTTTTCTGCTTTTTTCTGTTTCTTAGAGGCTTCTTTCTTTTGTTTATTTTGATTCTGCCTTAAGGGGATAGATTCTTCATTCTTTAATACTATGTCTTTCTTATATATGTATGAACTTTGATAAATTCATGTGTTGGTGCCAATATCAAGATTTCCGGATACAAAGAAAACTTGTACAGAAATCTGGATGCAAAGAAAATAGTTTACACAACCTACAGCGACTTAAGATCGAAATTCAACATGCATCATTTTCAAAGTATGATGTAACGAGAACTATGAGAATGGAATTACATTTTAGTTTCAGTTTTTGAACTTCAATTGTTTGTAATCAAGTGCATTTGGCTCTTCTTACTAAAATGTCTGGCAAAATTTCTGAACTGAAGAGGAGGAAAAATAGAGATGAGAAGGGGTAGAAGTGGAGGAAAATAACCCTTTTTTCTTATCAACTCAGGAGTAGCATGTGATTTGAGCTTTTTTTTTTTTTTGGTCCAACTTAGTATTTTATCTGTCCACATTAGAGATAGAATTACAGTTAAAGAGTTAGAGAAACCAAATAGATGCGCTTGATTATAAATTATTAGTCCATCTAAGCACTCAATCACATAAAATTAAATTTCATTAGGGTTCAAGATTCCAATAAAAATCAGCGCAAGTTCAAACATTACTGGTGTTTATCCTAGAAAAAAAATGAAATCTCAGATGTTACCCAGATTTTCTAACAGTCTTAATAAAAAAATCAAATCATATGATCTGTCATACAAATACAATTACTAACCTCTGACAGGAGCACCATCCATCAACTCAAATTTTGCAAGAGTCTCTGTCTCTACATATGTATTAGGCCCTGATCCTGTCGACTCACGGCGCCTGATCTCAAGCTCCATATTTTTAATCTTAATTCTCACCAGAAGAAAATATATTTTACCAACGATGACATCCTTTAAATGGTACCTGAATAAATTAATATAAATGAGGATTTAAAGCTCTGTTCCAGCTTAGTTCCTCACATAAGTCAAAACATCTAAATATGAGAGTCACACTTACTTGCTTTTACTGTACTCAAACTCGATATGCAGGCAATCTTCAATTCCAACTTCCATCTACAAGAGGCACCAAGATAAGCACAAAGGGTCAATTTTCAGAATGAAGTTCTTGGTATTATTATGGATCATGAAACACCAAATGGCACTGGAAAAATTAAGATATACAAGGGCAATCCTTGTCTTGACTTGCCCTTGCACAAATTTCAACATAATGTGGGTGTTTGGATCCTCAATTGAAAATCCAAAACTGATTAATTGAGGTGAAAATACTGTAGCAGATTGAGTTTTTTTAACTCAAAATCACTTATTTGGGAGTTTGGTAATGAAAACAAATAATGAGTTTTGAGTTTAATTGAGTTTTTTATAAGCACCAAAATCCAGCTTATTCCAAAAAGCAGTTTTGATAAAAGTGCTTTTTGAAAATATAATTTTATATTGCCAAAAAGCACTTTTTCCACAATGACATCCAAACACCCGCAATATCTGTCAAGAGGTATTTTTCCAAACAGTTTTATATACCAACACATATCAGTGCGAGGGATATCCTCTAAATAATAATTAGAGAAAATCCACATATGCATGGTACTTATGCTAATCAAGGGAGCAAATAGGATGTGAATTGCGATCCAGTAGCAAGAGAATGGCTGTATTAACCACACAATCACAAACAGAGTTAAAACCATGCTATCCTCACCTTAATGCTGTTATTGATTGATGGAAGCGGAACATAGTTGCGTACCTGGTGAAGAAATGTAATAAAGCAACAAAATCAAGCTATTGCACAGTACCATTAAGACTACAAATTATCATGATTATCCATTGAAGGACAATACTAATCAAAGATTTTCCTTTTCAAACTGTAATAAAAAAAGATAAAAAGAGAGTCACAAGATCAATTTGCAACACTTCTACTTAAGTGAATCCTTTTTCTTGTTTTACATCTTTTGATATATACAGCTGATATTTGTCCTGTCAACTTCCTTGGTGAGTGATTGGTTCTTTTTTTTGTTAAGACATCACATACAAGAAATTTTAAAATGCATATAAGAGCCAGAACTATGCAAGCTTCACAGAAATCTGAAGGCAATTTTTAACACATCCATATGATATGACTATCTTATTCTTAAATAAAGAGAATGAAACAAAATGGGGAATGTAGCAAGAAACCAATGTATGGTCACTTAACTACAAGAGCACAATGATTCAAAGCATTTCGTGCTGATACAAAAATGCATTACCACAAAATCCTGGTACTCTACAATGTTGTTGACATAGTTTCGGCTGAGTGTCACTTTCAATATATACCTGCATATTTGTATTAAAGATTGAGTATTTGGCTTTTATGGGGAAAAACACACGCAAATACACACACAACAACCATTGTATAGTTTACCAGACAAAGATAGTATGAAAGAAATCAAAGGGCAAACCTCACTTTTGAAATGGAGCAGAACAAAAATTGACATGGTCATATGTAAGTGAAGATAAGAGCAGATGGAATAGTGTAAACCATGTTTAACTAGCAGAACTGATCTTGAGGAACAATGACAATTTAAAAAAAAAAAAAAAAGCCTTTAACCAATCAGCCAGACCCCAAAAAAGATTGGGGCTATAGTTGTCTTTGCCACTCTTTTGTACAGTTCAAAAAATGATTTAGTGGATATCACAAAAAATTCTGAAAATTGATTCCTCTCAAACAAATAAAAGAAGGAGAGATTTTCCAATTCAACTAAATATATGATAATATGAACATCAAATGTGAAGAACCTGTAGGAAAAAGGGAAAAGAAAAAACGTGAAACAATAAAGATGCAAGTGAAATTTGTACTGCCGCACACATTTATCACCAGCAGAAATTGAAAATTATTTTTATATTTGAAAATTAAGGGAGAAAGACAATTGGGCAACTCTCTCAATTAAGAATTAAAAATTTCACAACCTCTCAATTAGATAAACAAACTAGTAAAATTCAGAAGGATATCCTACCTAAGTCTCACATTGACCCCATTGTAAGACTCATATGGCATTTCAACCGTAGAGAATTCGAAGGGATATGTTTTCCTTTCATATAATTCACCGGGAATATCAAGTTCACGAACTGCATATGAATGACAAGAGTTAGAACTCATCATCAATTAAATATTTTCCATTATTAATTCATTAACAAATCCCATTGAAAGAATGATGAAATTATAGTGCTGGTAGACTAGAATGGAAAATTTAATTTAGAGAACACATACTATCCCATCAATAAAACAATTACAGAACTCATTAAAAATGAACAAAACCCTAGTAATGCATTGTACCATGTATTTCACTTCATTCATTATCAGTTCATGAGAAATGCATGCTTATCCACTCACCAAGAGATGTAAAATCATAGAAGTTGCCACGGTCGAAATACAATTCTGCAAAGAGAGGAAAAGATATGTCATGGTCTAAACTGTTATCCTTTCACACAATAAACCAATGGAATATAGTCATTATGCTTCATGTGACGCACATTAAAGTAATACCACATGATAACTACTCCCATGCTTCATGAAAATGAATGCACAACAAGCGAGAAAGTGTCCAATTTGTTCTGCATAGAGCATAGTTCAAGGAATGCCTCAATCCATGGGCAACAGATATTAAAAAAATTTAATTACATTGAAGGAATTATTATCACTAGCATAATGCATAATTGATTAACAGTGAATTCAAAAATAGACGTATACTACTCAATGGGGACAAGCATATGATAGAAATAGGGATGACAATTTTGCCCCCCGCCCCCCCCCCAAAGAAGACGGGTAATACCTGCCCTTTTTAGTAAATAGGGCAGGGCGGGTTTTTTGTTTTGAACCCGAATCGGATATGGTTTGGATAATGGTATAACCCGCTCAATCCGACCCGATTATATATATTATATATATTTTTAATATTATATTTATATTTAATTTATAGTTATTTTTTATGTGAAACATAAATTATATTGTATGGATATGTGAAATATATATATATATATAAGAAAATAGCATTAAAATTATTTTTTTAAAGAAAAAATAAAAAAGAAATAATATAAATGGGTATTACCTGCCCTGTCCCATTACCCGCCCTGCCTCACCCCGAAACGGATGGTTCGCGAGTTGAGTATTTTAATTTTTAAACGGGTCAGGTTAGGGTTTTACCAAATCCACTTAAACCCGATCCATTGTCATTCATAGATAGAAAAGATTGATTGGTATGGTAACTCTACACAGCAAATTCATTGTTATTCACAATATTTACTTGATATGTAAAGGATCTATGAATGAATAACAAATATATATCATCATTCTTGTAATTAAAAGATGAACTGAAAAGAGTTCTAATTCAAATTAACTAAAGGAATTTGAATTGCTGAATACACATGGATTAACATTCTTTCCTACTATTAATACAAGCATTATTTCCTGTGACCAATATAGATCTAGTGTCTTAGAAGGGTAAATACAGGATCATTTTACAAAAAAGATTTCAATGGGGGAATAAATTCCCCAAGTGCTAGCGACAGAAATACACCTAATGAGATTAAATAAGCATATCTAGCAGCAAAAGAGAGCTGGTAATCCGCCTTGGCTGCAATTCCTCTCTCTCTCTCTCTCTCTCTCTCTCTCTCTCTCAGCATGTTCAACATCAAAGCAAAATGAAGCCTTTTCATCAATATTCATTCTATGTGCATAAGCCTAAAGGCTAAACAATTGAAAAGCTAGAGTTGAGTCCTAAAGAATTCAGATTCGAACAACCAGGAAATTCTAGACTTATCTTTGTCTAAGAAAAACCACACAAACCACATATCAAACACTAAAAAGAAACCTAAACAAAATCAGAAATCTGGAATGCTTGTTTTTCCAATTTTGCTACTTTATGTTTTGGATATTCAATTGCTTGAATTCTTTCTTCACATATACTGCGAGTCAGCACCACAGGAATGTGGGTACCTGCGGTCAATATCTTTGAGCAATCAGATCCATGCAGGAATCATTGACTTGCTGTTTTAATCACATCTAACCAGAAAACCCATAAATTCTTAAAGCATATCAGTTTCATTAGGCTTTGTAATAAACTCTAAGGGCCAATGCTTCCTCGAGTTCATGCTTAATTCTATAGTTGGGAAACAATTCCAGATTTTTTTACTATCAAAAGCTCCCAGTTGTCCAGTTTTCAGCTGCAAATTTTTTTTCTTGTCCACTGTGTTTGCGACCCAGGTCTTTGTGTTTGTTGTTGTTGCTTTCTACTCAATTCATAATGTTATTAGGAGTAGGCACAACCTTCAATAGAATAGGTGGGATGAAAAAGGCAGGAACAAGTGCCACTCATGCAAGCCCTTAAAAATTTTGTTTCTTATGCATCTCCTTCTCTTTTATTTTCCCTTTCCAACAAGTAAAGATACAAAATAGGGATAATCCTGCATTTCTTTTTATGCATTATGGAAGAGAATGCTCCATTTATATGGCCTTTTCTCCCCCATCTTACCTTTCTAGTTTTAGAAGGCAACTACTTCTAAGTTTTGTTCTTTAGATGGATCAATGGTCTACTTGAACTTTTCACTTCTTCAAAAATTTGATTGACAAAGAAACAAGAAGTTTTTTTTTCCCTGAATATATTTGATTCTAATTATCTCCCTAGAAGGACTAAAGGAAAGATTCTGACTTTGTATTGTTCAGAGACCTTTTCTTGGACTAAAGAAGTTAGCACCAACGATAGGATATAGAAACGAAGACATATCACTGTCACCAATGTTTGTATATTAAGCCTAAATCCCAAGCTAGATGGGGACTCCAAACTCCAACTACCTCATGAGGAATGTGAAACATGCTTTTGCTGCTACTCGTAAACAGTGGATTTCCATTGACATGGCAGGACTTTTTGTTGGCTCATTTTAGTGGCATTGAGATGACAAGGGAGGAGAAATTTCACAAGATTTGTGGTTCTTTGAAGCATAGTTATATAATCTTTCAAGAATTACATTTTCCACTGCAATTTACCTAAGGATACAATAACGCCTAAGGTTTATAAACAGTACTCAGCTTTTGGTTTCTCAGAAGGATTTCTCCTGTAGATAATCAACATGATTGAATATTTGTATTCATATGTTCTCACTTATGTGCTTTTCTTGCTTTTCAATGAAGAAAACCTCTTCCTACTTTGATTACTCTTGCTCTTTCCATTCATCTTATTTCATAAAATAATATATTTATAAATATAAAAATAGTAAAATACAATATATGAATGATAAAATTTGAATAAAATTCAGCATACCTATCTGACCAAGCAGCTCGATTTTAACACCAGTATGTTCGACCTTCTTTCCCGGTACCGGTTCTATAACAACCTGAAATGTCAAGTATGGTATCAATTTTACATTTCCAATAACAGCATTGGCTAAAAGCACTTTCTATAGATCACAAACAAGCTTAAAAGAACAATCCACAACATCAGAAAATACCTCCCCAACAATGTTTTCTTGACTTTGAAAGAGAGGAACCATAATTGTTTGGCCATTTTCCTTCTTTAATGGAACCTATATAAATGCACAGAAACAGTGAGCATTAACTTGAATAAGATTTACCTTAAAAACAGCCTCCAGATAAAAGTAATGCTATTTTATCATTAGTTACTACTACATCCTGGAAAGCACGGACACTTTAAATAGAAGGGAGAGCGGTATCCGACACTTGTCCGACACCGACACGCTCTCGACAAGCGTCCGACAAATGGTCAATAATTTTCGACACGTTGACCAATTCAACACTTGAATTTGACCTTGTCGGACACGGTCAAATGACAATTATATAAATAATATGAAATAACAATTTTATAAACACTTTAATTTCCTTAAACCCCTAATTCAATCCCTTAAAATCAGCATGATACTTTGCTCTACTGATTTTTTTTGCCATCGCTTCGCCTTCGCTTCTCATATAAGTAAGTTCCTTCTTCTTCTTCTTTTTTTTTTTTTTTTCTGGTTTCTCTTCTTCTTCTTGCATCGCATTTCTTTTATGGCATTTTTTTTACCAAATCAATCAGTTTCTTTAGTTTCGAGAAGAGAGATAGATGATGGGTCAATTATTTCTAAATTTAACAAGTATTGTTTTTATTAGCAGATGCAGTAATGGGAATATTAGATTTTACTAGCATTGTTTTTTCTTTTCTTTTTTTTTTTGTTGAATTGATGAAAATATTTATTATTAAATTGATAATATAGTTTATTTTATTTGATTTTTTAAAAATTAATGAATATGAATGATAATATATAATGTATATATTAAAAATATTATTTAATATTCAAACGTGTTTCAACGTGTCGAAATCTAAATTTTTTTAGAATTAATGTGTCAGAATATCGTATCGTGTCGTATTTGCGTATCGCATGTCAGTGTCTGTACTTCATAAACTACATCTAGATAAAACTCATCAAGTCCCAATAGTAGACTCGCTGTTATTCACTAATGCAGGTGTTAAATGAAATAGCATAACAGCATTATCACCACATGGATCACATCCCTAACCTAAAACATGATCAATGTCAGCAAATGATAGATCAGCTTAAATTTGGCAAATTGACACTTAAGAATCTCCATCCAGCTCCAACTGAACTCTATTATGGGTTCAAACTTCCAGTGCAGGGATGAGTAACTTTACATAGATGCATATAATTAAGGGGAAAAGTGCAAATTTAACCCTACTGTTAACCCCATGGAGTATATCACCCATTTATGTTTTCAAGGTACAAAAATGACCCTGAAAATGTTACAAAATTGGATCATCGCGCCTCTCCTTATATATATATATATATACTTAGTTAATTATATTAATTTAGTTAATTATATTTTCTTACTCATTAATAGTTTAATTATCTTTAAATTAATTATAATATATTTTCTTCAAATAATTTTTATTAAATAAAATTTCAATTTAAAATAATTAGATTTTAAATTTTTCATTTTTCTTGTAATCAAAAGAATAAATGATTAATTAACTTAAAACATAATTTATATTAAGATTTACTTCAGTTAATCCAGAATAAAATTTGCACATTTTCCCTATAATTAAATTGCACATGCTGACTTGTAGAAAAATTTACTTCAGTTATTCCAGAATCAAAATGCACAAAATACTGTTATTTCAAAAACCCTAAATGAAAAACCAAACATTGCCCTAAGTAACTTTCTAAAATCAAATTCTACAAAAGCTTCAAATTATTTCTCAAGTTCTTGAATTGCAGGTAATAATAATATTGTTAAGCAGTTCAAAAATTCATATGATCCATGAAAAAATAATGAAGACCAAAACGAAATCTACGCTCCACCTCTCTGAAAATCACAATTTCAATTCCTTCTTTATACTAAAGATTGAATCCACAAAATTCTAGAGTCATTAAATAAAAAAACAAAGATCATTAAATAAAAAAACAAAAGTAAGAAAATTATTGTGAACAAGAAACCTGTTTGCGAGTTCTTCCATCAGCAAAAATGATTGAAATGTTACATGGTGGCTTAAAAGCTCCGATCAAGAAATTCTGAACCAGCAAGAAACGCCCAAATTACTATATAATTTGGATCAAATAAAGAACCTCAAAGATTTAATATTAATAAAGATATATATAAGAAAAATTAAATCTTTACCATGATCCTCTCTGCTAAAAATCCAGTAGTAGTAGCTAGGATAAAAATCCAGTAGTAGTAGTTAGTATAGCAAGTTTGTTATTACGCATGAAGAACCTTCAAACAATATTCAAAAAATTGAGATTTTCAATAACAAAGTTGAGCAAAATTGAATTGAGAACTTGAAGAGTGGATTTTTTAAAGACTATAATACCTTGAGAAGCATTTGAAATGGCCGATTTGAAGGCTCAAGATTGCAAGATCACTGCTGCTGTTGGCTTTTTTTTTTTTTTTTTTTTGGTTTTTCTGTGTGTTTCTCTTCTTCGTCTGCTAGCGTCAACTGTCCCTCTTCTACCTTTCAACCATTGCCCTTTTAGTAATTACTCTAATAAAAAAATATAAAATAATAAGATAATTTATTAAAAGAGCTTTTTTCTTAAAAATGAAAAAAAAAAAAAAATACCATTTTATAACAAAATCTATTATTATTATCGATTTATACTAATAGCACATCTGATACCCGCGCTGTATGACGTAGGGTCCGCACTGTCTGACACAGCACATTTAAGATTCACGTTTCTGACGCAGCGCATCCAAGAACTGCGCTATATTTTTATTTTTTAGCATAATATCTATAAGTAATTTTTTTTAAAATTAATAGCTAAAACTAGTTAATGGTATTTTTATTAAAATCATGATAGTATTAAATTTATTTAATTAAATAATTAAATTTTAAAAATAAATATTTTTGATGTATTATATTTTTATTATTAAATTATTTATTTTAAAAAGTTTATTTAAAATTAATAATTTACACACATAATATTAAATTTGTTAGTGTTGTTATTTTTTTTATCAATTTGTAAATTAATTATTTATAATAATATTTGGTTAGATTTAGACTTTTTAATTTTTCAACTTCCCAAGTATTTTTCATTTAATCGCACGATCAGTAAGTTACTATTTTTTTTTATATTATTTTTTATTTATTTTATGATTGATTGTTGTTTAAACTTTTTAATATTAATTTAAAAATGTTAAAAAGTTATTTTTATTTTATTAATATTATTTTGCGTAACATTTTAAGTTAATATTTAGAATATTTTAATTAAATGTGAAGCATTTTAAAAAATTGAAGGCCTGTATTTTAATTAACTGTGCAATATTTTTATTTTTTATTTTATTTTTTTTAAATTAATATTTTTTAAATTTTTTATTAAATTAATTTAAAAATATAGGCCTCTAGTTTTTTTTTTGTTCCAGTTAGCACAATATCTGTAAGTATTTTTTTTTTAAATTAATACCTAAAACTAGTTAATAGTATTTTTATTAAAATCATGATAGTATTAAAATTATTTAATTAAATAATTAAATTTTAAAAATAAATATTTTTGATGTATTATATTTTTATTGTTAAATTATTTATTTTAGAAAGTTTAGTTAAAATTAATAATTTACACACATAATATTAAATTTGGTAGTGTTATTTTTTTTATCAATTTGTAAATTAATTATTTATAATAATATTTTGTTAGATTTAGACTCTTTAATTTTTTAACTCCCTAAATATTTTTCGTTTAACCGCACGTAAGTTATTATTATTTTTTATATTATTTTTTTTTATTTTGTGATTAATTGTTGTTTAAACTTTTTAATATTAACTTAGAAATATTAAAAAGTTATTTTCATTTTATTAATATTGTTTTGCATAACATTTTAAGTTAATATTTAAAATATTTTAATTAAATGTGAAGCATTTTAAAAAATTGGAGACCTGTATTTTTAAATTAATTTAATAAAAAATAAAAAAAAATATTAATTTAAAAAAAATAAAAAAAAAATTAAAATATAGCTCAGTGTTGCGTCAGACAGCGCGGGTCTTGAATGCGTTGTGTCAGACAACGCAGGCATTGCATGCACTGAGTCAGACAATGCAGACATTGGATGCGCTGTGTCAGACAGCGCGGGTATCAGATGTGCTATTGGTATAAATCGGTAATAATAATAGATTTTGTTATAAAATGGTAATTTTTTTTTTATTATTATTTTTAAGAAAAAAGCTCAAAGTTGAAACTAAGTTACTCAACTCCTCTTAATTTCTTTTAACTTAAATCGACACCCTTTTTACTTAATAAAAACGATATCGTTTTAATAAAAAATTTAAAAAAATAAAAAAAAATTAATCCGTTTGAATCGAAAAAATCGATCATATTTGATCGATTCACTAATTTTTTATTTAATTTTTTAAGGATCGATAAAAAAAATTAATCAAATAAATTCTTAATTCGATTTTTAATTTTTTTATTCGTTATTTAAGAATAATTTATGTGCCTCTCAATATAATATCTATAAAAGTAATGACTATAGAGCTAAAAAAAAAAAAAAGCCTCTCTCTCTCTCTCTCTCTCTCCCTGCTACAGTTTAATTGAGAGTATTTAAATAGTTTGACTTAAAATTTATATCAAACTTGAGATTTAAGGATAATTGAACTATAAAATATCATAACCTTTTATTTGTTGATCTGAGAAAAAAATTTTAATAAGAAAAGTTTCCATAACCATTTGTTGGATTCACATGCCTAATATTTTCAAGTGATTTTTTGGGGTACTGATAATGTTCTTCAGTAAACTGAGAAAAGAAAAGATTTTATTTAAAGTTTTGAGTTTGAAAAAAAATAGATATGTTCAAAATTATTTAGAGTGAAAATAAAAAATTTATATAATTAATTTAAAAATTAAATCTAAGTAAATATTTAATAAAATTTTTTAATACAGTTATTAATTTTTTAATTTTTAATAATTATATTATACCTTTGATATAATTATTACCAATTAAGTAATTTTTAGGTAATCAAACAAAAACAATTTAGAAAAATTTTAATTTGAAACATAAAAAAAAAAAAATCATATTTATTTAAATAAAAATTTAAATTATTCTTCTAAAAATAATATTTAATTAAAAACTAACAGCTAACAATAAATTTACCAAACACCTATAATAATTAAATCAAATGAAGCCTAAGATAATTGAATTGTTGAGTTTAAAAAATTAAAAAAAAAAATATTATCTTAGGAGATGATTAATAATAAAACTATATCAGTGAATGATTTTAAAAATAAGGACTTATTGTAAAAGTATGCTGTCATTAATAGAACTGAAAAGTTGTTATAAAATAAAAAATTTAAATAAAAAAAAAGCACAAAATTAAAGAAGTTACATCAAAGGTCAAATTATCTCCTAAACTTAGAAAACAACGTTTTCTTTGCTTCAGAACAAAATATTTGGCAACTACATAACCCACGTAAGAAAAATGAGTACACATCTAGGAACAAGGTTGGTCTCCAGAACTACTCGTTGAGTTTACAAAGTTTCGGGCAGCTTCCAAACTCAGTCCATCATGTATCTAGGGAGAAGAAAATAGAAATTGTGGCATCAAAAACAGAAAAATAGAGAATTAACTGAACAAATCATTAGATGATTCTAAAGAAGAATATTGCGTGTACCAGTCCCCGGTGAACTTCTTGAAACGCAATGCAAAATCTCTTCGCCTCCGCTGCACCCACCTATAAACCCACAAGCACACCAAAATTAGTCATAGAAAATCAAAACACTTTAAAGCATCAACTTTCATGGGGAAATGAAAAGCATTCTTTCTTTGCTTGAGCCAGCAATACAGCAAACAACCCCTTACTAAAAGGGCAATCCACTTTTTTCATATAGTTAAATGTATTTGGTCCTTAAATCAATATATTAAAGAGCAATCCTAGTTGAATGCTTTCAAGTTTCCAAGGTTAAGATTAAATCATACCAAACATTCAAATTGTCAACATCACAGCAGCTATTGCTATAAATCTGTTACCATTCCAGAAAATATGATAGATTTTCTACCGTTGAAATTAGATTAAGGTATATTGAACTTTGAGACCAAAATTAGACAAACTGTCTGTTCTGTATTCTCACAATTAACATTCAACTTGGATATTTGTAAATCAGAGGTATTTCCCGACTTGAACACAACATTATGTAAGACATTCATCTCCTTCAACAGAAAAAATAATTTCAATTTTCAAGGGGCATAATTGTCAGCAACAAAATTTGCTGATTTTGAAAGTAGACAAAATGGATAATAATAGCATACTCTAAATACAACATTTCGCTGACTGAATCCCTTGCCACCCATAGTTAATATATATATATATATATGCAAGTCCAAGAACCCAAAAATAACCAAAATTAAATAGAATAAGCAATATATGCTCCCATCCATCAATAGTTGTTCCTATTTACCAAAAATGGTTTGTTATCAGCAGCTTCATTAATATTTTCACAATTAAAATAAACTCCACAATGAATTCATCCTTCTCCGTTGTTTTGATAAGAGACTTCTCTCAGAGGAGAGGTATCACTCTCAATTAGGCTAATGTTTGGGTAAAAAGTAAAAGGAGCAATAATTCTGTTTCCAAAAATCAAGTTGGAGCTAAAGTTGTATTATTGGTTTGGCATCGTACTGGTGTTCATGGTTCAGAGTGGTGCACAAGTATTGTCATTATCAAATGTTCCAATATCATTAAAGTATAATTCATAACATGAATACACACACAGACATCGAAGAAAAAAAGAACAAAAAGAGAGAGAGAGAGAAAAAGAAGAAACTACTTTGAAATCATGGTGTACACTCCCATTAAAAGCTTATACATCAAGTAAATATAACTAGAAATAGGAATATAAGATAAAAAATTTAAACACAAAACAAACGAAAAGGAGGGTTCATATTCTAAAGCAATTTTAACCATATAAAAACAAAAAAGATAATATTGATACATATGCTATTTCATACAGCGTAGCTACCCTTCTTCTTCCTAAAAAATTCAACAATTTTATAATACAAGGCAAAGTTGATCATTGCATACAAGACATGACGCAGGATGGATAGGAAGGTTGGTTATAAAGGGATAAATTTGGGTTTGTATGGAGATTAGGATGAGTAAAAAATATAGACGAGAGGCTAGGATTTGTAAAAATTGGAGTTTGAGAAATGATATTAAGCGGCACTATGAACAGTCACATAAATGGTAAAATAAGATAAAATAGGTTAAGCTTCCCAATCCATCCAAGATTCTATGGCATCACAACTATGATTGAATTGCATCACACAACTCGAAAGAGCACAATTGCATTTTTTATTCAATCACAAAAATTAATTAAAAACATTAAAATGTTAAGTATTCATAGATTTAAAACAACTCCTAAACCTTTAAGTGGAGAATTTACAAATTAGTCCATATCCTATAAGAATTTAAACTCTTAAAATAAACTAAAAGAAATAATATTATTCTAAACCCACAAAGACTCTAAAATAAGACATTAAAATAAACATGAAGAACTACAGCATCTCCCGAGGACACAAAAGCAAACTGTATTGCATCAAATAATTTATGACAATAAGAAGCCAATACCCCAAATAGAGTGATCACAATAAAGAAGTTAAATATAAGCATGTCATAAAATTCAGTAAGTCTAAAAGAAAGCAGATATGTACTTAATTAAGGCAAAAACGTACAAGATGAAATTCATTTTTTTAATCGTCCAATAAGCTCCAAGAATGGGCATGCTAATGTAACATTGCCCCTATATAATTAATCACAAAGACACAAACATACTTTCTTTTCAGCAGCCAACTTCAGCTTCTCCCAGAATGCATCTATTCAAACAAACCCACAACCAAAACAACAAATTAACAGAAAAAAAAAATAAACACAAATGAAATCTTCACAATCAACAAAATTTGAAGCAATAAAATACCATGTAGGTCAATAGCTTGATTCTCAATTTCCTTCTTATCCCCTTCCTGATCCTCCCAAGCTTCCTGCCACTTCTTCACCTGAAAGTACAAATCCCACAATCAAAGAGAACCCAAAAATATAAAAACCATGGAATAGATAGAGAGGTGTAAAAAGCAGCTATAAGGGTTACCGCAGCATCGTTCGGTAGCTGGGAAGTCGATTGCCTTGATGGATCGAAGTCGATCTGAAAATTTAGAAAACAAGTTGTGAACAAACTACAAAAAAAAAAAAAACTTTTTGAAGAAATAAAAGGATGAGAAAAAAGAAGAATTACATGATAATCGCGAGACCGAACAGCAGGGAAGAGATCAAGTAGGCGTCGGAATTCTTCTTCGTCCATTTTTTAGATTGTGAAAACTCCGAAGACTAGTAGTGTTCAATTTTTAGTTGCTAGTGGGGTCTGTACGACGGAATTGCCCTATTGCGGTGCTCCTGAGGGCGGCTATCGAGCCGAATCAAGCCGGTTTTTTTCTTTCAATTCAAGCTCGAGCTCAAGTTCTAAATGAAGTAAAAAATTATATTTAAATTTAATTTATTTAATTATTAAATCACTCGAATTTACTCATTAAAAATTTATTTATAAACTATAATCTAAATTTTTTGCAAAAAATAATAAATTATAACTAAATTAGATTCAAATTCAAACTCGATTTATTTTAAAATTCAATAGCTAAATATTAAATTTTAATGAAATAATTTTAATAAAAAAAACTTAGAATTAACATAAAAGTTAAAACATCTCATTAGTAAAAATAAATTAATTCAATTATAAAATCTAACATTACATATATTTTAAAAATATTAATTAATAAAAAAATATTTTTAAAGATTAAAATATTATATTATATAATACTAATAAAATTTTAATTTAAAACTCCATTAATATTTTAAAAATATAATTATAATTATATAATATTTATTTAAAAATTACTTTTTTTTTAAATATATAATATAATATTAATTTTGAAAAAATAATAATTATATAATATCATCAAACTAATTATCTACATATTTTATATATTTATAATACTTAATTAATCCAATAATTAAAATATATATAACTTCGAAATTAAATGAATAAATATTAAAAAAAACCATAATAATTTTCATAATAAAGGATAATTTTTATTAAAAATTAAAAATATAATTACATATATAATTTATTTTTCTTTTAAAAATATTTAAAGTTCATATATAAAAAATTAGAAGAATATATATTTTATTCAAATTAAATTATCAAAAAAATTATAAGAGTGTCAAAATATATTTTTTAAAGTGTCAAAATTATTAGGCTAATAATAATAATAATCGAGTTGTTCTCTAACTTATTAATTAATTTTATTGCAAATTTATTTATGAATTTATAATGAATCTGTTTACAGTTTAATCGATTCGGCTCGTTTATTTATCGAATTTTGAAATAAAATTTAAATTTAATTTATTTATAGTATAAACCGAATATAAATGAATTTTATCGTGTCAAATACTCAACCACTGACAAATGGTTAAACTCATTTGCATCTCTGATCCTCCTCTTTTTTTTTTTTTTTCCGAATACTTCGTTACTGATTTTTCGGTTTGCTTGGTATGCTTTTGAAAACATATAATTAAAAAATTACGTTTAAAGTTACTTTTGGAGGAAAAAAAAAAATAAAAATGTGTTTTAAAATTAATTGTTAAACTCTTAATCTACTAAAAATCGTGATTTTTTTAAGTGTGCTCAGAAACCCTCATTATTTCAAAAAACTATAACACAATAAAATTTTTATAAATTAATCTACATATTATACTAAAACAAAAATCACTGACACCATTTACAATAAATACTTCATAATAAATGCTATAATAAAAGATTTTCTTTTATTTCTATCTATATTATTTATAATAAATGATTCATAATAAATTTTTATTAAATACAATACATATATGGAATAAAATTTTTAATTTCAATTTATGAAATTAAAAGTTATCTTAACTAGAAAAATTATCTAGAATTTTTAATTGTCTTAATTAGGAATATTCAATTAAAAAATTTGATAAATTTTAATTTTTAATTATTTAAATTATTAAAAGTTACCCTTCTAAGTTTACATTTTTGTGCTATATAAATTATGCTCGACTCTCAACCTTTACTATCAAATCTTCACCCTTTTTATAAATTTATTTATTTTTAGTTGGTGCAACTACGATGAATGGCTAGCAACCCATTGTTTTTAATAACGATATATTCTACGGAAAGATTTACTCAAGGAGAAAGAGAATGCCTCTCCCTGTTGTTGAGCAAAATCAAGCTAAAAAGGAATCAGAAATTGAGAAGTATCTGAAAGAAAAATATCCCTTTAGAGACAATTTTAGAGGAAATAGATGAATTGTATGAAAATATCTATAATTAATAAACAAATAATTCATCAGTCTAATACCTATTAAGAAACATTTATGCATTTTTTAAATCAACCATACACATATATCAATTTATTTAATTTCAATGTCCATCAACTTTATCTGATTTACAATCCTTGTCATATATTTTTTTTTATACATTCATTATCACTGAAATAAATCACCAAATCATAAATTATCTCTCTAATTGTATACTTATCATTTTCATACATAGTTAAGTACTATGTCTCTTCAATATCATATATTTTCAATTATACACAATTTATGTTGTAAATCATTGTATTATCCTATCATCATATAATCCTATATATCAATAGTTGAAGAGCTTCAAATCAATCATTTACAATCTCTATAGAATTTCAGATCATCAAACACATCATCAAATTTGTACCATTATAAATCATCTCATAATTTCAATATTCATCTTTCAATCATTTCCAATATTATTTTTATACACATTACTGAATACTCATTCTAGAGTTATATCTGTCATGACTTCCCTATATATGCCGAAGTATCAACATAAATACTAGAATCATACTCAACTGAGTAAATATTTTGTAGTGGTAGCATCCACCCTATCACAGGTAGCTTCCCCACATGTAACAAAATATAATTGGCAACCCTATAATGGAAGCACTTATAACATTCATTACTATAAATCCATATCAAATAGTGATATAAAGGCATATCCAAATTGTCAACTATAGAGAACCATTAGAATCCATCAGATAAACAGTACAATCATGTCTCAGTCAAATGTATATTTCACTGATCAGACTTGGGCTATTACATAAAGAGAGGGAGATAAGAAAAGAGAAAGGAAGAAAAGAAAAGAAGTGAAAATATGTTACTGGCTTTCGATTTCCTTCCCTTTTCTAGATTTTGGCTTCATTTCTCATTGATTAGCCGATTTCATTTTACCTTCTGGTTTTTTATCGGTGGACGGTGTTGATGTATTTCTTGTTGTTTGGTTTCTTTTGGTTGCAATTCTTATTGATCTGTTTGGGCTTGGTTCTTGTTGGCTGGTGGTTTTAAAAGGGCCTGGTTCCTTCTAATTGTGGGTTATTTTCTGTATTTTTGCTTTGTGGTTTTCGGTGCAACTCTCAACCTTTTCTTATTTTAATTTTTATTCTATTCATTGTTTAAGAAAAATATGTCAATACTTTTTGTGTGTTAGCTCCAAGATTTGGGTTTTCAATGGATCCATTGTGATGATTTTAGAGGGACTTACCATCTCTTACCATCAGATCTCCTGTAAAATTCAAATCTCCTTTATGGTGAGGACTTACCGCTATAGAAGGGAAAATACTATTATAAATATATTTTTAGCATAAAAAACTAAAATTTCAAAATCAATTATTTTAAAAAAAATAATAAGTTATATGTTTTGGTTAAAAGAAAAAAAAATAATTGCACTATATGAATAGTAAGGAATAAAATATTTAAGGCCAATTAATATTTTGAAAATTAATGTGTAAAGTGCTGTAATATCTGCCATTTTGTAGTATTTTATTGATTTTGTATGTTTGGAGAATCAATTAAAAATTTTAATGAGAATGTTGAGAATTTCAGAAAATTTCTGTTTGGATTGCTGCAGGATTTGGTGATAATCATTTCATGTTCTTAAAGACATAATTTGGTAAAATGTAAAACATGAAAATTGTCTAAATTTTGTGTATGTGATGAGTTAAATAATCATTTTTTTATTAAACAAAATCATCTCCTCCACTCTTGGCCGGCCACTTTATCTTGTTTCTAGAATGGATGGGTCCCACAACTTTATTTAATTATATTTTTGACCCAAAATTTTTCTTATTTGTATTTTTGACCCCAAAACTTTCTGTAATTTATTCTGGTTATTCTATTTAGATTTAATCTCAAGTGTGGGGAGTGAAATACCTTATTTTAAGTTATTCTATCATTTAATAATAGTTCTGGGTCATTTCTGGATCTCAGACAGTTGATTTCCGAAATCGCCCTCAAAGTTGTCTTTATTTATAATTTTGCCATTACTCTTATTTTCAGTGTTCCAAAATAATTTTCAACTCTTTCTTTTCACTATAATTTCACATAAAATTAACTTATTTAATCCCCCTAGGTTTGGATAAAAAATTCTTAAATTAGCCGAACTGCTATTTTTCCTGCAGTATTTTCGACACCGACGATTTTCGAAAAAGTTTTGCATTTGCTTTCTAACTGTGTCTCTAAAATGATTTCCCATCATTTCATTGATTTTAAACCATAAACTGAGAATCAATTCATGCTTACAAGATGGGGCTTCCTAGGGTATTACAATAAGGGAGGGTTATTCAGCATTTCTGGCTCATGTGATAGATGTACAAAAGACTTCTACATGGATTGATCAGATACCTATGGTCCGAGAATTCCCTGATATATTTCCTGATGATTTGCCAGGGCTACCCCCTAAAAAAGAGATTGAATTTGAGACTGATGTGTATCCGGGTACAGATCTGATATTCATTCCTCCATACAGAATGACACCTACAGAATTGAAAGAGTTAAAGGTGCAACTACATGAATTATTGGATAAAGGATTTATTAGACCGAGTAGTTCTTCGTGGGGTACTCCAGTGCTGTTTGTGAAAAAGAAAGATGGCTCACTGAGGATGTGTATTGATTACCGGCAGTTGAATAAAGTGATTGTGAAGAACAAATATCCTCTGCCACGAATTGATGATTTATTTGATCAATTGTAGGGTGTCAGTCACTTCTCAAAGATTAATTTGAGGTCAGGGTATCATCATTTGAGAATTAAGAAGGAAGATATACCCAAGACTGCTTTCAGAACTCGGTATGGACATTATGAGTTCTTAGTGTTTCCATTGGGGTTGACTAATGCACTAAGCTTTTATGGATCTGATGAACAAGGTATTCAAGCCATATTTGGATAAGTTTGTCATAGTGTTCATTGATGACATACTTTTCTATTCCCAGGGTGAAGAGAAGCATGCAGAGCACTTGAGGATAGTATTGCAGATATTAAGGGAGTGTCAGTTGTATGCTAAGTTGTCTAAATGTCAGTTCTAGTTGACTGAAGTATGTTTCATTGGGCATGCTGTTTATAAGGATGGTATTAAGGTAGATCCTTAGAAAGACGAAGTAGTTGCTAATTGGCCTCGACCTACTAATGTTTTAGAGATTCGTAGCTTTCTTGGTATGGTCGGATATTACAGGCGGTGTGTAAAAGATTTCTCAAAGATTGATGCTCTATTGACCAAGTTAACCAGGAAGCAGGAGAAATTTCTATGGACAAATGAATGTGAGAACAGTTTCCAGACTTTGAAGACTTGTCTCATAAGTGCTCCACTGCTAGCTTTGCCAACAAAAGATGATAAATTTATGGTATACTGTGATGCCTCCAGAGTTGGATTGGGATGTGTACTTATACAAAATAAAAGGGTGATTGCTTATGCTTCTCAACAATTAAAGAAGCATGAGATGAATTATCTGACTTATGATTTAGAGATGGGAGCAGTGGTATTTGCACTAAAGATCTGGAGACTATTTGTATGGTGCTAAATGTGAGATATTTATGGATCATAAAAGCTTGCAATATATTTTGCAACAGAAAGATCTGAATCTCCGGCAATGAAGATGGGTTAAAATGTTAAAGGATTATGATTGTGAGATCCTGTATCATTCGGGTAAAGCAAATGTGGTAGCAAATGTATTGAGCATGAAGTTTATGGGTAGTTTAGCCCATATTTCAATTTCAGGAAGGCCTTTGATCCATCAGATGAAAAAGTTAGTTGATATGGGAATTGAGTTAGAGTTAGGGTCCTAGGATCGAAACCAGGCTTTGATAGCCCAATTTTAGGTTAAGCCTACTCTAATTGATGAAATTAAAGCAGCTCAAGATCGGGATCCTTATCTTCAGAAATTAAAAGAAGATGTTTAGAATGGAAAAGCTTCAGAGTTCACAGTTGATGATGGGATACTGAAATGTGGTAAACGGCTATGTGTACCTGATATTGATGGACTATGGGATCAGATAATGAAAGAGGCCCATTATTGTTATTATAGTGTACATCTTGGAATTACAAAGATGTACCATGATTTGAAAGATGTCTATTTGTGGCCTAATATGAAGAGAGATATGTCTAAATTTGTGTCCACTTGCTTAGCCTGTTAGCAGGTTAAGTTTGAGCATCAGAAGCCATCTAGTTTGCTACAGAAAATAAAATTACCAGAATAGAAATAGGAGCAAGTGACTATGGCTTTCGTAGTTGGTTTACCTAGGACTTCACGAGGGTATGATTCTATATGGGTGATAGTAGACTGATTGACGAAGTCTGCTCATTTCCTTGAAGTGAAGATGAGTTATTCAGCAACACAATATGCACAATTGTATGTTGATAAGATAGTTCAGCTTCATAGAGTGCCTTTGGTGATAATATCTGACAGAGGGACACAATTTACATCGAGATTTTGGCAGAAATTCCAAGAAGCTATGGGTACATAGCTACGGTTCAGTATAACATTTCATCCATAGACTGATGGACAGTCAGAGCGGACCATTCAGACACTGGAAGATATGTTACAGTTATGTGTTCTGGACTTTAAAGGAAACTAGGATCAGTACCTGCAGTTGATTGAATTCTCCTACAATAACAGCTACCATTCTTCTATCGAAATGGCTCCTTACGAGACATTATATGGTAGAAAATACCGGTCACCAGTATGTTGGGTGAAACTAGATGAGAAGCATTTGGAAGGTAGAGTTGATTAAAGAGACAATGGAAAAGGTGCCAATTATCAAAGAATGAATAAATATAGCTTTCAGTCGACAGAAGAGTTATGCCAATCCGAAGCGAAAAGATGTGCATTTTACAGTTGGGGACCATGTGTTCCTTAAAATATCGCCTATGAAGGGTGTGACGTGATTTAGGAAGAAGGAAAAACTGTCACTGAGATATGTGGGAACATTTGAGATATTAGAGAAGATTGGCAATGCTGCTTACAGGTTGGCTCTTCCACCCAATTTGAGTCATGTGCACCCGATATTCCATATTTCTATGTTACGAAAGTACGTGCCAGATCCATCACATGTACTCGAGTTACAAGACATTGGAGTGAATAAAGACTGGACATATAAGGAGGTACCAGTGGAAATTATGGATCGTCAAGTCAGACAATTGTGCAATAAGGAGATTCCGATAGTTAATGTATTATGGAGGAACCAATCAATAGAGGAGTGTACCTGGGAAAGCGAACAGGATATGAAGCCAAGTATCTATTCCTATTCCATCATTGAGGTATGTATTTATTTTAAATTTGAGGACGAATTTATTTGAAGGGGGGTAGAATATAATACCCTAGAAATTTACTACAGTAACTAAGCAATTTTCCTAAGTATCGGGCCGATAATGCCGATGATAGTTAGGAAATTCGGGAAAATAATATAGTATCTAATTTAAATTAATTTTTCAAAGATACTTGTATAATAGAAGATTAGTATAATAATAATGAATTATATGAAGAAAGTATGGAAAATTATTAAAGATGTTGGAAAATCAATCGAATGGCAAAACCGTTAATAAGTAAAACTTCAGGGAATTTTAGGAAACCCACTGTCTATGACCCATAATGACTCTGAAACCTATATGATGATAAAATACATATAAAAATAAGCTATTTTAATTCCCACTTTGAAATATGAATCTCAACAGAATTGACAGAATTAATTACAAAAAGATGTAGGGTCAAAGAACAATTAATGGAAGTTTTAAGAATCAAAGTGTAATTTGTCAATTCTTCCAAGTATATAAGCAACACTTAGAAGATTTTTTAGTCATCTTCTTCCTTTCCCACATTTAGATTGAACCACTTCTTTTCCTTTCTCCCTCCATTTTCAAGCTAATTTTCAAAGGAAAATCAATAGAAAACACTAAATCCAATCTAGTTCTTCCATTTCCATCCAAATTTTACTTGAAACTTAAAGGAAATCAAGAACTAATTGGAAGAGCAATTCGGTTCCACCATCTATTTAAGGTAACAAGTTGATTTCTTTGATTACATAGGTTAATTAAGTGTGTTGGACATTGAATTAAATGGGTTTGTAGCTTAATTGCATCAATTGATGCATTTGATAGAAAATCCCCAAATTTAGAAACCCTAATTGAAGTTGTTTGTTACCAAACCTTAGATTATTAATGTTTAATGTCTAATTAGCTTAGATTATGCTTAATTGATGCTAATGGAAGCTTAATTGGTAATTGATTTGGTGTAGAACATAAAGAATTGAAAGATTGAGAATTTTGCCTACTTTGAAGCTTAAGGTGGAAAATCAATTTTTCTAGCCAACTTGAAGTGTAAGGTGAGTTTAATATGCATCATTTAACATGTCTATTATATCGAAATGTGAATTAGAAACCTCATTTGAATGTCCCATTTTGGCCAAACCCACATGTACTATTCATCCTTTGATTTTTGTCTAGTTTTTCTTCATGTTTCACTTGCCATTTTGATCCTTTGAATGATGTTATTTGTTGGATATCTAATACCCATTGTAATGCCTACATTGTTAGTTGTTTGTTGATTATTGGAGCAATGTCAATATTGCACCAAAACCTAACCAATTTGTCCATTGAATGTTGCACACCAAGTATTTGATGAAATGCCTAGTTCATTTTTCAAAGGTCTATCACTTGTTTCTTCCATGGGCCTACCATTTGAATGCCATTGTCGCCAGCGACATATTGTGCTAACCATTTATACTTGGATAACCACTTTGTATACCAAACCTTTAATGATTGTTATACCTATTGTTGATCTATTTGTATCATCCATTGCTTATATGTTATCGATTCGCAATACCGATTGAAAGAATTACAGTATATTTAATTATTGATGGGTTATGTGAAACTCATTGCTATCCATTGATTTGTTCCATTCTTTCTATTGATTTACATGTTGATTTGACAGAGCTTTCTTACCGATGGGATAGCGGGTAAATACTGTCGACAATGCGCACATTGATTTACATGGAACCTTAGCTGAGAAGGGTTAACTGTCCTAGCCATACGACCTGATTAGCCTTATGTTCATGATATGTTCATGATATGCGTTTATACGCGTTCATGGCCCATTATATGTCATATTTACATGATATGAGTATTGTTGATCCATTTATTCATTCCAACCATTGATTCTGTATCTTTTTCTTTATTATGTAATCCGGTGTGCAACACTACTATCTATTGATTTTCTTACTTGATTATTTTATTGTTTACCTAACCTTTTACCTATAATGATGCATATTAGATTCACTGAGTATTATATACTTATTCCATTAGTTGTTTACCATTTTTCAGGTTCAGAGTAGAAGGCAGAATCCATACTCTCTTTCTTTTGTGGAATTCTGCTATTTATTTTACAGTGTAATATTTTAAACTCTGTGTTGTAAATATTTCAGCTGCTCTATAGGTTATGTATAAATGGTTGTAGATAGACTGTATTTATGAATATATAATATTATATGGAGGTTAAATATTGATATGGCATATATGTATGATGATTATGAACATATGAATGTTAAATTACAGAATGACAGACTACAGGATAACAAAATACAGAATGGATAATAAGTATATAATTGGATAGTAATAAGATAGTAATGGATTATAGAATATAATACTGGATTCTACGGGTGCCGGTCACCTCTGACATTTCCCGCATCCTAGGACCGTCATGTTCCCAAATCAGGATATGATAATTTTGGAGGGTAAATGCGATGTTAGTCAACCGGGTTGTTTTTTTCTATTTGAAACAAAATAAGAGCTAAAAAGTATACCTTGGGGGTATCTGGAGATGTGTGAGTCTGATCTGCTAACTTCGGACCACTTTCAATTTTTCTGTTTCTGATGTTTTCTGCATAACAGGAACGTCCCAGCTCATAATTGGGCAAACTATAGCTCAACGGATAAAGAAAAATCATACGATCACGAAAAAATTGACCGCGCTTCATTTTGACTTAAAATGGTCCGAAAATAGATCTTTCCTCGTTTTCGGTCAGGGTAAGGGTATGATCGTCATTTTGAAAATTCTCAATATCTATAAGTATGGGTGAGGTCTTCATTCTTCACTCACTCTCATTTTCAAATTATTTTTTTCGCTCTCTCACTTTCTTTCTCTAAAGCTTTCTCTTTTAGCCTTTCTCTATGGCTTCTTCTTCTGGTAGTGTTATAGCAACAGGGGACATCATAGCTATGAGGTCCTGTGGGAGAATCCTGACCTAGAAGATCTGACTGATGCTCTATCAACTGAAACTCCAGTAAAGCCTCTACTATAGCCCACTGGTTTTGTATCTTTTCTGAAAGTCAAGGCATCTCCTGAGAGCAATGTCGCTTTGATCAAAGCTCTGACCGAGAGGTGGTGGGATACTACCAATACTTTCCACTTTCCATATGGGGGGAGTTGATAGTTACTCCGCTTGATTTATCGATGCTAATCGGTCTCTATTTTGGGACTCGTCACCTTGATTATTGCTCTAACTGAAGGAATACTTTTGCTTCTGATGATCTGATTAGTCTCATAAGTCAAGATCCTTCTCGAGATCGCATATCGGTGCCTCGTACTTGGCTATAGGCTCGCCTAAAAGAAATGGAACCTTTTACTAATGAGATATTTGATGTTACGGTCGTGGCCAGGCCGATAATGCTGATTCTGGCGGGATGCAGCTTTAGCCATACTCGTCGAGATACTATTGATTTGAACATACTATCGAGCCTGGTGGACCTAACTTTGTTGGGAGAGTATGATTGGGTTGGCGCAATTCTGAGCACCATGTACCGAGAGATGTCTTATCTATCTCGGGGAGCTTTCTCTTTTTATAGAGGGACTTACTTTATTTGGGATGTAATCTCCGCACCTTATCTTTTTACTTGACTTGACTTTTTGTTTGCCTTGCTGCTCTCTGTTTACCTTGACTTTCTGTTTGTCTTGTCTTTTTGCTTACCTTGACCTTATGTTTGTCTTTAGGTATGGGCTTATTAGTATTTTCCAACACTTGCCCCGGCTCTCCGTAGCCTTAGTTTAGATGTATTCCCTGTTGGCATCTGGTGGAATAAAGAATTTTGGACTGGTTTAGACATGCGTGAATTTAGGACGATTCAGGCATTTTTCAGCAGGCTTGATATTTTTGAAGTATTTTCTAATTTTCTTCTGCACACGATTCATGTTTTTATTTACCATAACCGTTCTATGCAGATTCAACCGAAACCTTATATCAACAGGATACAACTACTGCCACTCGATCTCGACTGATGCATAACATTGGCTAATTCCCGATTATTGCTTCGCTCTCTATATCACAAACTATATTACTTGGGAGAGAGAGAGTCAAAGTTTAGACTGTTGGGAAGTGGATAGTCCTTGCGCACCCACCGATTAACATAAGATGGGATATGGACATTCGAGCTCTAGATGAGGCTTATAACAGTCTTCCCATTCATATGTATGTGACTTATCAGGATAACTATGTGATATTCTGCCGTACCCATTTGATAGGTCCTATTGGCGATCCATACAAACGATTGGAGCGCTCATCTAACCCTGCGGGGCCTTCGATTGTTACACCTGGTCCAGTACATAGTGTAGGTGCATTTGTGGAGCCTTCCTCGGCTAGTCCCAGTGTCGGTCCTAAGATCAGGATTGATCCAGCCAGGGTCCCTTTAGGCATTAATCACTAGTTTAATGAGGATATTTCTTATAATGATGCCACCGGTGTGATGCAGACATATCATGTCCCAGATGTGGTCCATCCTTGGACACCTGCTATTCCCAGCAATGCTGAGGTGTTTTCATGTTTAGTCTTTAACTTTGCTTTTAGAAATGATCTTTAGTAAAGTATCTCTAACTATTTCTTATAATGATGCCACCGGTGTGATGCAGACATATCATGTCCCAGATGTGGTCTATCCTTGGCCACTTGCTCTTCCCGACAATGCTGAGGTGTATTCATGTTTAGTGTTTAACTTTGCTTTTAGAAATGATCTTTAGCAAAGTATCTCTAACTATTTCTTATAATGATGCCACCGATGTAATGCAAACATATCATGTCCTAGATGTGGTCCATCATTGGGCACCTGCTCTTCCCGACAATGCTGAGGTGTATTCATGTTTAGTCTTTAACTTTGCTTTTAGAAATGATCTTTAGCAAAGCATCTTTAATTATGTCATCTTATTTCTGCAGATTACCACTGAGTGGGTCCACCATACCTATAGAATGGGGCGTAGGATGGAGCAGGCTTTTGTCACGATCCACTTTTGAGCCGCGACGGTCTTAGAGCACGGGTAGACCTAAGGTCACCGGAAATCCGTAGAATCCATGAATAATCCAGTTATCAATCATTCAATCAATCTTAACTCATTCATTAATACTTAAATTCCATTTATTACTTTTAAATTTTGCAGAAATTTTGCCAGAGTTTTCTTTGTAATTTTTAACCTTATTCCCGACCCACAACTGGGTCTTTCAAAATTACACAGCCTACACTAAAATTATTTTTACTCTCTTAATAATTTACCTTCCTTATACCCTCAACTTCACAGTTTTACAGACATACATAGCACTTCTAAATCTCTTTTAAAACATGTGAATTTCATTTTAGCTTTTTTTTTTTTTTTTTTTTTTTTTTTTTTTTTTTTTAACTGTAAATATAACATGACCATCCAGATCAATAAGCAATTCACCATTTAGTAATTAATTAATATTGACATGTAAAAATGGATATGTTGATATCCATTCATTGTGATTATTGATACTTGACTACCATTGACATCTTTTGTTATCATAAGCTCATATCACCTATTTAATGATGTATACAGTCTCATTGAGTATT
>CANXYC010829608.1:0-22113 GCA_948193065.1 Aleurites moluccanus
ATATATATATATATATATATATATATATATAATCTGACACATAAAAAATAATATAAAATAAAAAATGAGATAAGACAAATGAACCGAATTATTAGAATAAATTATATATTTATTTTCTTTTAAAAAGTCAACATTCAATACACTTTAATGAATGAAAGTTATGGTTTGATTTTTAGTCTACCAGCTAATTAATTAATTATTTGAAATTACAATTGACTAAATGGAAATATTATTAGGACACATTGGAAATATTATTGGTACACGTTTGAAAAAAGAAAAATCTTATTAGGACACATTAAAAATTACACGTAATCTTTGAAGTGAAGAAAAATATAGGAGATTAAAAGTCACAGAACAATTATTGCAAGGGTTCTAGCCTAACTATTAATTAAGTCCCTTAATTTGATACATAATCATTAATTATAATTAAAGTACACAAATTAAAGAAGTGGTAAAAGGTTAAAAAAAAAAAAAAATGAGAGTAAAATTGATTTTTGGAAATTATGCATCATATATATTTTTGATATTTATATTTGAATGATTATTAAGAAAAATATTATAATTAAAATTTATTTTCAAAATGAATTTCACATATTGTAATTATAAAAGTTTGAAAAGAATTAAACAATATTTTTTAAACTCTTAGCATGCAAGTGTTGGATTGATTATTACTTGTTTGTGTGATACTTAATATTTAGGGGTGGGACAAAAAATTTACTTAATTTTTACACCAATATTTTGTTTCATTAAATTCATACAATTTCCAACTTACCATCCATTCCTACCCACAATTTATTAATAATTAAAGAAACCCCTTATTATATCTCCCCTACTCTCTCTCTCTCTCTCTCTCTCTCACACACACACACACACACGCTCTGAAATCTAAAAATCTTGACAAGTATATAACAGTGAGAGAGAGAGAGCCCAAATTCATATATTGTTGTCGGAAGAGGTAAGGTTAGAAACAAAAGAAATGAGTAGGAGAGGAAATAAGATTAGCCTGACTCCTCCCAAGTTGGATTTGAAGCTGAATTTATCGCCGCCTAGGTCTAATAATAATAATAATCAGAATGAGAATGAGAATGAAAATGAATCATCATCGTCATCTGAAATATCATCGAAAAGTTCATGCGTGTCGTCGGAGGCTGATCAAGAAATGATGAGTAACCCGGGGGAAAGCAGTTCGATGTTGCTGGTGGGATGTCCTCGTTGTCTCATGTACGTTATGTTATCAGATGTTGATCCAAAATGCCCCAAGTGTAAGAGCACCGTGTTGCTTGATGTTCTCAGCCCCGATGATCATAACACCTGCAACAACAACAAGACTTGAGGCCACTTCTTCATTTTCTTCTTCTTATTGTTCATGGATAATATTCCTACTAAATTCTCATATATTAGCATCCATCAATTTGTCCTTTTCTTTCTTTCTTTCTTTCTGTTATGAGCTTTATTTTGTATCTTTTTGTTTGGTTTTGTTTGATGTTTGAGATATGAGATCTGAGAACAGTACTTTGGTTGCATAAAAGATAGATGAATATATACTAATCATATATATCAACCAATTATATATATATATAGCCAAAATTTCTAATTATAAGATTTTGTTTTTAGAATGTAATTATAAGGTTTAAAGAGAGAGTCTATGTATAAATCATGAGGTGAATATAGTATTTAATTAATTAAATTTTATGGTATATATTATAATTAATTTGTCATATATATATATATCATAATTAACTAAATCATGAAATATTACTATTGATTAGATTATAATATTACATAATAAATTATATTCACTAAAAAATTCTCTAAAAATTGCTAGCTAGTAGGTTTGCATACTCAAACTCAAGTCCTAACCAAGTAACCAACCAATTTCAGTTGCATCAATGCACTAATCAACTGTTTATTTTCATTTTCCATTGGTAGTTCAACTAACTTCTCCAATATTATAATATTTAATTTCCACCTTCTCCATGTCAACTATACATACATTCAGACTTAGAATTGTAAATTGTGATTTATACATCTACTAATTTATTTTTATTTTTTACTGAATTTCTACTGATAGGTACTATGACTTATAAAATAATTTCTACTGAATTAATGTGATTTATACACAAATTATGATAAAACTCACAAAAACTTGAGCACACAACTAGTTATAGTAAAATGTTTATCCCTCCACCCACTTAATTTCGTGGTGTATATGCAATTGTAGATCATGTTTTCCGGCCAGCTTATATTATTTTTGTTTATCTTGATTTAGAAGATCCAGAATATGATATCCAATATCTAACTTAAAATAAGATAGAATGAGAGGAGATATATATATTGCTGAATAGTCCCAATGGTTTTAGATAATGCCACGGCATTTTTAATATTCAAAATATAACACAATTACACCTTTATTTCACTTTACTTAACATTTTAATTACAATTAATTGTACTATAAATACCCAATAGTTATTGTATTACTATTATTATTTTACTTTCTTAAACAGTTCATGTTATTTTCATTCGAATCTCAATTCTCAAATCCAAGTTCCAACACCTAAATACAAATTAATCCCAAATTAACTTTTCACTTACTCCAAAATTACAAATACAACCCATCATTTATCTCTGCTTGAAAATTCAAATTTTAAAAAAATTCAATTCAAATAAATTTTATTTTTTCAATATTTATGTTAGTAATTTATAGAATTTTGATTCTTGATCTAGTGTAATTTTTTTTTTGAAATAAATAAAAATCATGCTATTTCATAAAAATTCAATTTAATTTTACTATATTCATATATAGTCCAATTACACAAATATTTTTTTATAATTTATTTATAGTATCATAGAGTCTTAATATATATTATTAATATTTTTAAAAAATATATAAGAATAATTAATGAAATAAATTAAATTAAATTCATTATTATTTACATCATGTTTAAAATATTTTTTTAATATAAAAATTTAATTAAATTTTATTGATAGAACTAAATTAAATTTGTTTTTTCACCTAAAATAATTGAAACATATAGATCTTCAAAGTTTTTTTTTTTTTTTTGGATAAGTGAAAGGGTTATAATAATTGAAAAGTTGTAGAGTTAAAAGAGGACTATTACAGGAGATCAGCAGGTACAAAAGAATAAGGTTTAAAGCCTAAAAGCTACCAGGCATAAACATAATCAGTAGAGCCCACAAATCTAAGAGCCAAAAGACATGAGAGGTGTTGTTGGAGCAGAAGTTGGCATGACTACCTGAAAGTGCATACTGTTAACATTTACAACAAAACATCCAAAAGTGGTTGTTGGAACAGAACTTGGCTTGACTACTTGTAATTGCATACTGATAGCAGCTACAAAACATCCAAAAATATCAAGAAAATGAGTTTTCAAAAATTTGCTAACGCTGAATACTTGAGGCCCTAGCTTTATTGCAACCAAAAACTAGAATGTGTGTGATCATTTGAATTTCTCTATCTCATTGATCATGTTCCACTTCCAACACTTGGACTGATGCGGACGCGGTTCCCTCGTCGTGAAAGAAGCAATGAAAGGGAAGCCTCCAGTCAAACCGCATTTGTTGTTGCCTAGAGCAGGGATCTAGCAACGTATTAGAGGCACAGATCATTGGTATTGGATGTATCATTAGGTTGTGCCAAGTCAAATCTGATCCATTTTTTTTCGGTTGCATAAAAGAGTGATTCAAATTAACCTAAATTTGTATATGACTCGCTGGCTACCCAAAGGCTTTAATAGAGATCAGAGTTTGTCTATATATATATGGATACACACTTGTATTAACGAGTTGAAGAACAATTCATAAAAATAAATATATAAATAAATTTAAAGGAGAGTCAGTGATCTACAGGTAATATAATGATCATCAGTGCATGTTCCCTGGTGCTGCTATGCTAGGCAGACGGTTGGATAAGTTAATCCGTTATTAAAGAAGTGTACTGCGTAGCCAAAGGTAGGAACCCACTCTTTCTTGTATTAAATTACTCTCTCCTTACATAACTATTTTTGCATCAGAATTAAGAAATAACAAATTTTTTTAACTGAAATTTTTTTCATTTTTTTTCCTAATTTGCCTTCAACACAACAATTAATGTTATTTTTATTTTGTTGTTTTAATTGTTCATGAAAACTGTAATGAAAAAATTTATTGGATGATATCCTATAATATAAAAGGATAAGCAAAAGTAAAAAAAAATAAATTATGTTAATTTATTTTTGATAATGTAATTTAATTTAATGTAGTATGAAAAATTATTTGCCATTACATAGAAATTGTCATATAATTAATGCATTTTATAAATTAAAAAAAAAAAAATAGATTTTGTACTTTAGACTAAATTTATTTCAAATAAATTTGCTTATCTAAATGGAACGTTCAGAATAGAAATGTTGCCTACATAAATGAAATGGAGGGAGTATTAATTAGTGTGATCCAACTCCTATCTATGTTGTGCGACAATCAAGTTTTTTTTAAATATAAATGGATAGAATCTACCAGGGTAGAAGATGATATTTTTGAATTTTTGCATATCAAATGCAAGGTTAGTAACGTCATTTAATATTTTCTATGATGGAAATACCCTTTGCTTAAATTTGTCAGTTTAATTTGAATTTCAAATTCAAATTTCAAATTGTCATTCTCTGTCATTATTTATTACGTTAGTTATACATTTTAATTTTCAAAGAAAACCTTTTAAGTTTTCAATGAAAACAAAATACTAAAAATGAAATTGCAACAAAAAATATTTTCAATCTTCAACCTATCTTTTTTCATCTTTATTTTTCGAGAATTAACAAATCTTCAACAAAAAAAATATTTTTTTTCATCTTTATTTTCTGAGAAGAAACAAATTTATGTTTGTATCATGGAAATGAAGAATAGGAAAAACAAGCAAAATAATTTATATGTTGTTTTTAAAGGTATGAGGCCTGAAATATATTCTAGCTGGAAGCATGTGCACCGTATGTTCTTGGTTTTAGTGGAAGCCTATACGAGTTGTACAAAACGGAGGAAGAAGCTGTTGTTGAATACTTTTTGTTCTTTGAAGAAAATTCGTAGGAAGAAGGAAGTTGCAATCAACATGAAATTGGTGGATGGTCTAGTATACCTGAAATAGTTGAAGACAATGAGGACGAAAAGAAGAAGAAACATAGGCTCTATGTTGTATTCAAAGGCAATCAGTCTGGAGTTTATAATAGCTGGGAAGAATGTGCACAACACGTTTTTGGTTTCAGTGGAAACTTATAAAAGTAGTTCGAAACTGAGGAATAAGCTATTGTTATCTACCATTCATTCCTTGATGAAAATGTGACGAATGAAGGAAGCTCCAATCTTAATTCTTATAGTAGAGCTATCTCTACTTTTGTTCGAGACAATGATGAAGAGAATAAGTACCATTTTGTAATGTACTTTATGTTTTTTATTTTCGGATGTATTGTTGGTTTTTTACCTAGAATTTCATATTGAGAAATTATGTTTGTTGAATATTGATACCAATTTGAGCTGTTATTTCTTTTTTTTTTTTATCCTAATTTTTATGTTTTCTATTTGAATATGTTTGTGCCAATAAAATATGATTCGATTTGGTTCAGACTTATTTTATCAATATTTAATTTGGCTTTAATCCTATGAGTAGGCACTTTCATTTAAAATAAACTGAGTTTTGATCTCTTGCTATATTATATTTTTCCTTATCTCTATGTTGCAATATATATATTTTATATAGCTCTGATTATATAATTCCCAATGTATGTGGACTGTTTAGGTTCATATTATGATTACCATCTGCCTTGTATTATATTATATGGTTAATGATGTTACATAATTTTTCAAATCTAATTTGCTTTAAATATTAGCAGTTTCTTTTGGCCACACTTATCATAATATGGTGTAAATCATTAGTGAAATATATATGCATGCGATGAGAAAATAATACAGATGGAAACCATACAGAAGTAATAGTATACAAAAATATTATTTGAATTATTAAATCTTTATTCAGGTATGTTATGTTGCATGGAACTTAGGTTGGATTAAGTATAATTTATAAAAAATATATTTTTGCATGTAAGATTTCCAGTTGATGAACCGATCATATAAGATTTTCAGTTGATATTATAATAAATAAGAACTTCCAAATTAACATATATTGGCTAATATGCAAAAGTAAAGTGACAAAAAAAAAAAATTAAATAATGAATATAGTGCAAGTTAAAATTCAAAAATTTAAAAATAAATATGGACTGCAATATGATAATAAAGTTTTATTTTTATTAATAATTTTAAAGCCAAATTGTTTCATTGGCATTTTAATACATAATATAAAACAAAACCTCACATATAAGAACTTGAACTGGGAACAGTAATCACTAGAGGCTTTGTGGTGTTAGATTCATCTTGAATGATTTTATACACCTTGACTAAATGTGTCTTCCAGTATCAGGTCCCCCACGAACTGATCATCCAACTCCTTAATGGCCCTCTTCATTAATTCTCTGACCTCATTCTTGAGTTCGTCGTTACTTTCTTTGAGATTGATATACAACAACTCCAGACTTCCAGGGGAAGGAGGGAGGAGCCACTCAGCACACCTGTTTATTTTAGTTGGTGTACGTTCTGACATTGTATGTTTTTAGTGTTCTGATATGCAGAGGAAGAAGAATGGTGTAAAAAACTATACATTTGTTCCATTATTTATATGAAGATGATGATCTCTTTGTTTACTGCATAGGATTAATTAGATGTGTTTGCATTTAATTCTCACGTTTCACTAAATGCATGCATGCATGATGGTTGATTCATTGCATGTTGTTCTTTTCGGTTGCTTTTTTGTTGGAATTTGAAGGGTTATGTATTAGAATTTATTAGTTTATTTATTATAGTTCATTCGTATCACAATTATTGGATGATGGTTGATTTCATTCATACTATATACTATCTACTAGATTTAGAACTATAATATATACTTATGTACCAGATTTAGAACTATAATATAATCAACAATAATTATAGCATTTTAGAACTATCATATGATTAATGTGATTGATTTAATATTGAAAGAAACTTAAAAGTAAAATTAAATAACTAAAAAATTAAAATTGTAAAAAATAATTAAAAAAATAATTGAAAACTATACGATATATAAATTAGGTTATATAAAATCGAAGACTATTTTTATCACTTATAAGTTTAATGTCATGCATAAAATAGCAATTTCATGAATCATATCGAATGTTCCTAAATTGATTAGATACTTTTCAAAAGTATTGAGTTAATTAAGATACGATAAGTCTGTAATGGATAGGTCTAAGTAGAATGTCATGCATAAAATAACAATTTTATGAAATCAGATCGGATAGTCATAAATTGAACTGAATGGGTTTCAAAAGCATTGAGTCAATTAGGGCATGATGAGTTTATAGTGAATAGGTCTAAGTGTAATGCCATGTATAAAATAGTAATTTCACGAAATCAGATCGGATGGACCTAAATTAAACTGAATGAATTTCAAAAGCATGAAGTCAACTAGAGTACGGTGAGTCTATAACGAATAGGTCTAAGTTTATACTAAATTGCTATTTATATGTGATTGATATAATATTGAAAGCAAATTATAAAAAAATAATTGAAAAATAAATAAGATTATATAAACTCGACTATTTTTTTCACTTATAAATATAATTCCATACATATCATAGGAATTTCATGAAATCAGATTTACGGTCTTAAATTGATGCGATGGATTTCAAAAGTATCTAATCAGTTAGGGCACGATAAATTTGTAACGGATAGGTCTAAATGTAATGTCAAGTATAAAATAACAATTTCATGAAATTAGATTGGATGGTCCTAAATTGAATTGAATACTTTTTAAAAGTATAAAGTCAATTAGGATACAGTGAATTTGTAATTGTTAGGTCTAAATGTAATGCCATGTATAACATAACATCCAATCTGACTGATTTCAATTTAGATGTTTTTGGTTGGATTTGCTAATTGCAGCTTGTAATTTTACGACACAAAATTTATGTATACAAAATTTAAATACGTCTAGTGGGATAGTCTCTGTCTTTCATCTCTTCTCTTTGAAATCTTTAAACAATCTTTCAACATAACCACAATCATGGCTTCCAAGAATATGTTCTAAACCCAAGCCAACAAAAGAGTAGAAACAATTCACCAAGTTCTTCATCAAAGTCATGATGCACCATTTAAAACATTGCTCAACTGGAAGTTTGCCAAAACATTCTAGAATAGTCACTCCCTTTAAGCAATTGAAAGTGTCTTCATCAACTCTGGGGCAAAACAACATGTTATTATAGAGTTTATGGAGTATGTTGATTTTTCACAATCATCAAGTAAAAGCTTCCGATGGGAAACAAAGCAAGATAGTGAATTAAGTGACGATGAAGTTGACGTTATAACAGTCACAATGATAAGCACAACATCACTCGAGGAGCAAGTTGCAAATATGATCAAACAATGCAAAGACTTGGTGAATTTCATAAAAGGGTTGGATGAAAGAATTGTCGACCTCACGAACAAGATTGAAGGTACCAAAATTGCTACTTCAACTCCAACTCAACAAATTATTGCTCAACTCCAAACTCCACAAGATGCTGCTTCATCTTCCACCCAAAATGTTGCAAAGAGTATCCAGCTTGCGGTTGATTGCTCAATCTCTACCAATCATCTGAAGGATATCATCAAATAAGCATTGAAAGATCAAAGTGAAGGTGTAACTCAACCATCTTACAGTTACGCCAAACCATACACCAAGAAGATAAAGCTTTTTAAGATGCCTCAAAAATTATCAACTACTGAAATTTCATCAATTTGATGGTAAAGATAGTCCAAGACAACATGTAGCTCACTTTATTGAAACTTGCAATAGTACCTGCACGGATGGAGATCTCATGGTCAAGCAATTTGTTTGTTCATTGTAATGCGACTCCTTCGGGTGGTACTCTTAAGTCGTTTCCACAACACTTATTGCATATTGAGCTCACCAATTCACACCAATAAGAAGATGAGTTTGTCATTGATTACATCCACAGGTGGAGAACTTAAGTCTTAATTGCAAAGAATCAACTCTCTAAAATCTCGGTTATTGAAATGTGCATTCAAGCCATAAATCGGGGCATCTGCCACTTTCTTCGAAGAATTAAACTAAAAATTAAAGAGTTGGCACACAAAATGAAGACGTTTATAAAGGAGGCAAAAGTCTTGTTGAATATGACAGTGAGCAATCCATAGTCAAAAAGCGCTGTACAAATCAAATTCACAAAATGTCAAAAGAAATCAAAGCTCAAGCCTTATGTTTATCAAAAGAATAAAGAATGAAGCATCTTCGTTGAAAGTAAAGAAATACAAGAAATATCTTTTTCTTGACTCTATTGTGCCAGGAATGTTGAAGAATCTTCTCAAAGCAAATCTTATCAAGTTGTCTAAAACGAAGCAATCTGAAGAAGCTAATTGTGTATAGAATTCTAATTTCTGAAAGTACCATAGGTTGGTTAGTCACCTAATAGAAAAGTTTTTTACTCTCAAAGACAAGATTATGAAGTTGCATGCAAAAGGAGATGTCTTCTTCAATGAAGAAATCATGTCTTCCAATTCTCAAGTTTTGGGTCGTTTGAACCAATGACGGTAGAGTTCGTTCCTTCCTTGAGTCAAGTTTTGGACTGGAAGCAAATTTAGTATTCACTTTCTTCCCACAAGCTACTAATTCTCATTTGATTTGGGGCATCAATCTGAATAAGATGGAGACTAATGATTCAAGAAGTGAAGAGCGGGCTTATTACTCGAAATCAAAATAAAAATCCTCACATTCTAAAGGATGCCAAATTAGTGAACAAATCAACAAAAAAGTCAACCGCCAATGATATTGAAGGAAAAAAAAACATATCAACAATGACTTGAAGCAACCCCTTAAAGCAAAACTATGATTATGACCCCAGGAGTTAAAACTGTAAATGGCAAAAAATAAAAATAAAAAAAAAAAAAGTTTATAATGAACCACGTCTTGACTTAATCCTTCTTAGAGAAGTATGTAGGCAATTTGATATTATTCCAAGTTCAGTCGCATAAAAAAATATATTCCTTTCTTTTCCCTCTTGCACATTCACATTTTCGGCATGCATTCAAGATAACAAGCTAGAAATTGGTATATTTCAAATTTTGAAGTGGTAGATCTCAAAGTTTGAAATGGTAAAATTTAAGTTTTGAAGTGATAAAATCCAAGATTTGAAGTAGTAGAGCCTAAACTTTCAAGTGCTAGATTTAAAATTGCAAAGTGGTAGTTAGATTTCAAGTTGCAATATCAAACTTTGAAGCGGCATAATTCAAATTCTAAGTATTAAAATCTAAGCCTTGAAGTGGTAGAGTCCAAATTTTGAAATGATAACTGATTTGAACTTCAGAGTGGTAGGTTTCAACTTTGAAGCTGTAAATCTAAAAATTTAAGATAATAGATTGCAATCCTTCAAATTTGAAGTGGTTGGGTTCAAACTTCAAAATTTACAAAATAGTCAAGCAAGAAGACTATTAAAAGAATTACATGAAATACAATTACTAAAAGTCAAGTACGTACCTTAAAAAATAAAAAAGGGTTCGACATACAATTGTGATTTACAAGTGACGATTAAAAATAAAAGCTTGAAGTTAGTACGTGAAGCTTAAAAAGCATGAAAATGTACAAAGAACAAGAAAAGTCACTGGATGGAATGGCAGTGCCATCAAGGCCACGGATGAAGAATGTAACAACTCATTGGTCCATGCAAGACTTCTATTTCCTATACAGTATACCCTTTTTTTCCTATATAATAATGGAGGATTACTTCCTTATTAATTAGGAAGTCAGTGTGCCTAAAGATGAAGGGAAATAGTTTAAAAAAAAAAGCAGCAGCAACAATTCTCCAGACGTGTGTGGCTTGATCTGATGGGCCAAAGCTTACAAAGTATGACTTTTCTATGCCAGTCAAATTAGATTAAGGAAGCGGGTGTTTGAAGATTTGAAATATGAGTATTTTTTTAATTCAAAATAAAAGTAATTTTTTTAATTAAGTAAAATTTCCGTTGATAATAGTAATTTTTATTTTTCATTAGAATTTATCGATTTAAAGGAGATAAATTATTAATTAAATTCTAAAAATTATGCATCTAAATATTTAAATAATTTTATAATTATTGACACATATACTTTAAGTCACAATTAAATTTGATTTCAATATATCTAAACACCCCCTAATTATGAAAAGAGCAACATCATCAAACAAGATTGCATTGCGCAAAGCATATTCTATCCGGCAAAAAAAAAAAACAAAAAAGCATGGTCATCTAAGTTAAATTGACACAAATTAATTTTGGACAATTAAGCTTTATCTACAGGAGCATTTTAAAAAAAATAAATAAGCATTTGGTAAAAAAAAATACTAAGTCATTAAAAAGAATTTCGAGACTCATCATTAAAAATATATTAATTAATTGATTAATCATATCTAAATTGGATTTTAATTATTTTTTTATTAACCAATCAAATAATTTTAAAAGGTTAATAAAATGATAATAGTTGGGATCCAACTTTACTTTGTCATAAAGTCAAAGATATGTATAAATAGAGATGCTCTTCATTCTTTTACACACAAGGTAGAAAACATAGACATAAAATTCTAAAATTTTGAAGCTCTATAAATTGAATAATTAAGACTTGTTTTATTTTTAATAAATTGAATTAAATTGTACGCGTAAGGCAGAAGAAATAAATAATAAAAGAATGAATAACATGTGTTATAATCCTTTTATAGTATAATAATTATTAAATAAAGAAATATATGGAGAGTCTTGGTCGTTCCCTTTAGTCAAATTTCTCGACGCGTTGAACCTTTGAACTTGCACTCTCTCTCTCTCTCTCTTTCCAAGCAACATCCTCCACTTTCTCAGCCACCTTATAATCTTTTCCCTACCTTCTTCTTCATCACTACTACTACCGCTGCCCACTGATAAATTAGATCACTTGGCTTTCTATGATTCTTCAACATACAACAGATATGGATTCTAAGCCAATTGTAATCAGAGAAGTCTGGTCTAATAATTTAGAATCTGAATTCGAGCTTATCCGTGAGATCATCGATGATTTTCCTTTCATTTCCATGGACACTGAATTCCCTGGCCTTGTTTTCCGTCCTTCCTACTCTCGTCAACGCCGTCCCTCTGATCACTACAACATTCTCAAATCAAACGTTGATGCTTTGAATCTCATCCAGGTTGGTCTAACTCTCTCTGACTCCAACGGCAATCTTCCAGATCTCAGCACCGTCAATCGATTCATCTGGGAATTCAATTTCTGTGATTTCGACGTTTCTCGTGACGCTCACGCTCCTGACTCCATCGAGTTACTCAGGCGTCAGGGTGTTGACTTCGATAGAAACAGAAAAGAGGGGGTTGACTCTGCCCGATTCGCTGAATTGATGATGTCTTCGGGACTGGTTTGTAACGAGTCAGTGAGTTGGGTAACCTTTCACAGCGCTTACGATTTCGGTTACTTGGTGAAAATACTGACGCGCCGGTGTTTGCCCGGAGGTTTAGAGGAATTCTTAAGATTGTTGAGGGTGTTTTTTGGGAACAGAATATATGACGTGAAGCACATGATGCGGTTTTGCAATAGCTTATACGGTGGTTTGGATCGGGTGGCCCGAACATTGGAGGTGGATAGGGCAGTCGGGAAATGCCATCAGGCTGGGTCAGACAGCTTGCTGACTTGGTATGCTTTTCAGAAGATTAGGGATGTGTATTTTGTTAAAGATGGACCGGAGAAACATGCCGGAGTGTTGTATGGATTAGAAGTGTTCTGATATATCTGAGATTATTATTACCAACAATTTTTTTAAATTACATAAATTTTTTTATATTAAGTGAATAATTAAAGAAATTATTTCCTGCTCAAATACTTGCTACAAATTTCCTCAACATATAATTAATATAAGTTGGATTAATTCAATTGATAAGTACTGTTAATTGATACCAATTCAGTAGCAAATGATTTTAATTACATAGTCAAACAGTGAAACTATAAAAAATTGGAAAAAGGTTATATCTTCCCCGGATTCTAGACCTTCCTTAGACAGCCACTTTGCTTTCGATTGCATGTGGAGTGTCAACTATTATTGTATCCAGAATTATATATATAATATTCTTTAGGAAGTTCCCCACAAACGTACTTGTGAATAGATATGTACTAGTCTTTGTCACCGCCGGGAGGGTGTGTGGAGATGACGAGATCGCAGATCTCAGTGAAAGCTTGAATGATGACAGGATGTTGAGAAGGAGAATTGAGTTGTAAGAAACAGTTAAGAAGGCGTTGAAGATCTTGTTTAGAGAATATTTCTTTCTCAAAGATCATTTGCAACATAGAATGCCTGAAATCTTTATATGGCTCTTCAGATTCCTTCACCACTGCAATGCTATTGTTCATCATCATTTCATAACCTTCTTTTATTATTTCTTCTGATAATTCAGATTTTGTAACAGTAGACATAGAAGTGGAAGTGCTGCAGCTAGTTTTTTCATTGTTCAATGAAGTGGAAGAAGAACAAGGAGGATTTGGATTGTTGTGGTTATGGGAAGATTTAGATTTGGAAATGGGAGTAGGGTGATGTAGATGTGAAGGTTTAGGAGCTCTGCCACAGCCGCAATTGGCTGCTGTGAGAAGTGTTTTAAGGAGGCTTTTCTTCTTATTGCTAGAACTAGAAGAAGGCATTGCAATCCCACAAATATAAATATTATTATAATACAATCCCTTAATAATAATATAAAGATAGTATAGAGAGAAGGAGAAAGGATGAAAGGGTAAGGGTGTTGTTGGTAGAGGAGTTTTTTTTTTTATACTTTTCAAGGCATTTGACTTAACTTAGGGGTGTAACTAACTATTACTTTATTATTAATTACATAATTAAATTTAATTAATTATTAATAAAGAGTTTGTTTGAGCATTCAAAATTCTCGATAAGATTTCTTTCTGTTTTGGAGTTATATATGATTATCTCTAAACTCTAAACCTAATCTGGTGACAGCTTTGTTTCCTTTTTTTTTTTAATGGTCCCAATCTTTATATAGGATCACACACACGAAACTTCCTTCTATATATCTTCATTTATGAGACAGGTTATATATGGCAATGGCAAACCAACCGATATGTTTGGACATATTGTTTATTTAGATTCCAAGTACAATTCAAACTCACTATCTCACAGATTATTCATCATCTTTTCCATTTTATTATTATGATATATGTATATGCATGATAGAATCTCATGGATTTGGATCATTTGAATAAAAAAAAAATTTATTAATCTATATAAAAAAAAAATTATTTCATCCATTTATTAATAATTTTTTACACAAAATTAATAATCAAGTCACTCAAAATTAATTAAAAATTTCATTAATTTATAAATTTATTTAAACTTAATTTTATAAAAAAATTAATTTTTTACCCACTCAAAATTATTACTGTATACATATTATGGCAATAAGTTGCATTCCGTAATGATGCATATTCAGAACCCAAAGTTACTGCTCAGCAACTAATAGGTTTAATTAAACCTTTGTCTTATGATTAGTTAACTTTCCTCAGAAACACCAAATAATTTAAAAAAAAAAATGATTCATTGTATATAGAAGAGCGACTATTTCAAAGTAATTCTCCATATATGCAATTGTCATTAATTAATATTAGTTTTCAAATTAATCTAATATAGTTCAATTAATTTATAATATGTCATGCAATTGTCATTACTTAATATTAATTTTCGAATTAATCTAATATAATTCAATTAATTTATAATATATCAGTATGAATCTTATATTCTATTGTGTATTTTATTTTTTATTTTTGAATTAATCGAATACAGTCAGATTTTATCTTATTATATATCTTATTTTCTATTTTTTATTTATTTTTATGTATATATATATATATATATATATATATATATATATTTATGTATTACGCATATAAAAAAATATAAAATAGGAGATGAGACTCGAGTATAAGGATCTAGACTTTTAAATTAATATACAAATGATAGCTTCTAATAATTAATAATTAAGAACCAATCCTTTTAATTAATTAGATCATCAAATTAAAGAACCATTAAACCAACCTCAATTGCATGTAATATAATGTTAATGAAATCGAATTTATTCTAATGTTAATGAAAGAGAAGAAAAACTTGATGATAAACATGAAAGTTTTTATTGTTATGTACAGATTATTCAACAGAGCAGCTAAACCCCTTATTGTTTTGTTGTGAATTGTGGTCTCCTGTTCTTAAACAATAAATTAAGAAAAGACAAACAAACTAATATTAATTAACCAGCCTCGAATACATCCCAAATGCGACTTAAAGTGATTACTTGAAAAGTTTTGTTTAGGCATGGGTTCTAAATAGGAACATGCAGCCTTCTTAACTAGAAAGTTACTTATTGCAATCTAATTGGCAGGTTCAAGATTCAAAATCTCCGTTTGAGTTGAGGATGGTAGTGATGATGATTAATCATAGATCCTGATCTTAACAATATGATGACCCTTCTTGGAAAGCTATTGCTTTGACCAAATTTCTTCGACTCACCATCACTACTTTCTCGATTCTACATTCTACAAATTGTTGTTTTATCAAATAGCAAGCCACCATTTTGAATTTGTTCTATACACTAACATACCATTTACATTTAGAATTTGTACTATACACTAACATACCATTTACTTACACCACCTGTTGTATATATATGAGACGAGCTATCCAAATAGACGAGGGATGAAACTCTATCTTGTCTAACCTATAAAGTAATTAATTAATATTTTTTTACGGTAGATAATTATAAGTTATATATTCTATAAAAAAAAAAAATAATAATATTATTGATTTTTTTTTTTGTGTAAAAAATAATTTACAGTTCCAACATATTTTTAACGGAAAATTATTTTCTTTATCAGTTTGAATATTTCTCAAAGTGCTATGATAAAAAAAAAAAAATTCACTTAATTTTCATATATTTTTAATGATAAAAAAATTAGGTAGTGTATTAAGTATGATTTTCATGTTATTATTTTAGATTTTTAAAGAAACCTTTTTTAACATTAAATTTGCTAATTACATTTGAATCCTGAGTTACGAAATAATTTTGCGTCTTATCTCCTCCACTTGGCTGTCAAAGGCTATCCTCCTCTTGAAGAGATCGCAGCGCTTATGTTGCTACTTGGCCCTCCACTTGACCATATGTTTCACAAATAGCTGGAAGAAATAAATGGACCAAAATGGCCCTTAAAGTTCATCAATTTGCTGGTTTCCCTGTATCATCAAAATTAATGTATACCGTAGAAACCCAGCCCACGAAAGGGGCAATTTGGGAGGGTATTATTGTCATAAAAAGTGCTGTTTCTTTTCCTGTTCATGAACGTCGTTACTTGGTTTAAAGATAAAATCTTTGTTTCACTGCAAGAATATTTTTATTAAAAAATTTTATCTTTTGGAGGAGGATTTTTGTTTGGGAATAGATAGCAATAGCAATGGCAATGGCAACAGCTGTGCAAGTTTCTCCTTTCTTTTCTGCTTCTTTTCTCAGCAAGAAACACTCAAAGAAGTACTGCTATTTTGGGTCCAAATCCAGTTTTAGATTCTTCAAGACCAGAGCCATTAAAGAGAAAACAGAAGAAATAAAATCCCCAACAGAACCATCTTCTTCGTCAACTGAAGAAATTACCAAAAAGTATGGTCTGGAAGCTGGTCTTTGGAAGGTACCACCGACCCAATTGAAGTTGGGACTCTGCTTTTTCAATTCGTTAATAAAAAAATTCACTTGTTTAAATCTAGTAAGGTTGGTTGCTACTAGGAATTGGAATTAGAATTAGCTATAAAAAATTGTGCCTTGGTTATCAAATAACAGTTGCTCAAAACTGAATATGGGCTTTTTTTCAAAATGATGTTTTACATATGATGATGATGAAGATATTCAGCTCAAAAGAGGGAAGCAAAGAAGATGATGGAGAGGAAAAGAAATCGAAGGGAGATCAAGCAAAGGAGCTGCTAGCAAAATATGGAGGAGCATACCTGGCCACATCCATTACACTCTCCTTGATCTCCTTCTCTCTCTGTTACGCACTCATTAGTGCAGGCATCGATGTCCAAGCTTTGCTGCAAAAGGTCAGACCTTTCGATTCTTTTCTTGCTATTTTTTTTTTTTAGATTCTGCACAGAAGAAGTAATTAATTTATTTGGGAAGTCATATTCTTTTTCAGGTGGGGATTTCAACTGATGAGACTGGGGAGAAAGTCGGTGCCTTTGCTTTGGCATATGCTGCACATAAGGCTGCATCACCAATAAGGTTTCCTCCAACTGTAGCTCTTACTCCCATTGTTGCCTCTTGGATTGGGAAGAAAGTTGATCAAGACAAGTAACTCATCCACCCACTTCCAGCTTCCTTGCTTGCAATCCCTGTAATCAATGAGTGTTTTTCTTTTTTTCTTTTTTGAACAATCGTCAAGTTTTTATTTTTTCAGGAAGAACGTTAAGTATTCATATACAAAGTCAGCTCATCATTTTCTGCTTGAACTAAAAGATTGGACTTTTGACATGGAACAATTGAAATTAGCCAGCAAGCCATTTTGTCTGGATTATGTACTTAACGACTACATATATATATTGTGTTTTTTAATGCCCTGTGTTTGCAATTGTTATAAGATCACATAAACTCTACCCTACCTTAATGCTGTGCAAATAATAAAGCAAAACATGGTCAACCAATTCAAGAGTTTAGGGATATTGCGACTTATTTTCAGACGCTTTCAAGTGTCATATACGATGTCAAGAAAAAAGAAAGGGATAGTTCAGATCATAAATCTATTCTTTTCCAGTTTTAGTCAGATATAAGTATTTTCGATCACATTGTATCTTACATAATTTTACTGCCTAACCACATGCCAAGCTACTGCATATAACAAAAGCTGTCATTGGAGTAATATACAAGGATTAACTAAAACATACATTAGTAATCTTATTTCCTCTACGATTGCATATATCAAGTGGGCCAGCTGTACAACGCAAGGACTACTCCCTACTCTTTAGTTCCTTTGGCCTTGAAGGAACATTTATGATGATGCGAACTCCCAGGAACCACCAATCCAACCCTTGGAGCACTAGCAATGCTGAAGGGAGATGCATAGATATCACATACGTTCTCAGTCTGAACAAAAATAAGCCCCTGTTATATCTCTATCGACATATTTCCATATTCCATTTCATCCAGCAGAAGTATTAGCATTAGAAGATGCTTCTGTTGGATTGGATGGTGGAGTCTGGGGTCGAGGTGTGCTGACATTTGCCATGCCATAGTCATCTTGAAGTGTACCAAACTCATTCCACTCAACTCCAGCTATAGTTGAGTCAGGGAATTCAGAATTTAATCCATAGTATATGGTGAAGTGGGAGTATAATAATTAGGTAAACATAGAGCAATATTTTAGAAAGGATACGTTCAGTAAGCCACATGTCTGTGATGCTAACACCAGCATCTGATAAAAGCCAGTAATCCGCATCACTCTGCAAAGAAACAAAATAAGAATACACAATTTAAAGATTTTCTTCGAGCTTCCCATCTATTCTTTACACATGTTATTCTTATGCAAGATTTAAACAATTATCCAAAATCAGAACACGTGCTCATCCTTGTAAGATTTCTTAACATGACCAACAAATACAAAATATTTAACAGCTAGCATACATGAAAACGAAAAAACCAAACAATAAGACAGGCTTACATCTACTTCTGAAGGAACAATCTTCATAATCCCACTCACAAGGTCCTGTGAGGTATTGAGATCTGAGCTCATTCTATTAGCATCTGATCCTTGCATTTCAATCTCCTTCCCGCTGCTCTCCCCTGGGACCATTGTAGTAGCTGGATTTTCATTAAAGTCTGAACTTGATGGATAGCTAGGATGTGGCTCAACACCATGAATCTCTTCATATTTCTCCTCAAATTGACTAAAATAACAGGGGGGAGAGAGAGATCAGGGAACTTTTTTGAATCCTCAAAAAATCAATGGATGACCATTCCAATCATTTAATCTAATCAGCTCGATAAAACAGCAATCTGAAGCAATAATACCTGACAAGATAAACGTCTATGGGGCCCATTGTACTTCGAAGGACTATCCTGTATCTCTTCTGGGGGTAGTCAACAGCCTGCTGCAGATAGGAAAGCAATGAGAAGTATGCATGCAAAATACCATGTTATTTTTCCTGGATAGACTGCTTATGGGATTACCTCATCAGGATCTGGTACTTCCAGAGTGGTGCCATGTGGAGCTTTAATTGCTATCAAGGTTTCGTTCTGTTGAAAACAACATACTCAATTACTAAAAAGGAGTTGTTGTATTAGAAAATGCAGGATTAATCCCAAGAATTGTCAAGAGCTTATATGATGTAATGACAACAAAGTAAATAAAAGAACCAACCTGGAAGCAGGGTAAGCTCTTGATGTCATCCTCAGTGACAAAAAGCCACCTAAGATGATAAAAACACAAATTTGGATAATTCCATCAGTTATAATTATAACTGTAAAATAAGCAACTGAAACTTGGGGAAAACAACAGCAGAAAATTTTACTTTTGATTATTTTCATCTTCACTGAGATCCCGCAGTCTTTCTTGCATTTCTCTGCAATATTTTTGAAGCATCAGCACAAAATAAAAGTTGCAAACAAACAACATATTAGAGTTGCATCGCTAAAGGGAAAACGCATAACCTTATTTGTTCATCTAATCTGCGCTCATCAAGGTTAAGGTTTTCAACTTCTGCCTGCAAGGAAAAAATTCATTGATAAATATAAAGCCATATCTTAGTTATTTCTAAGCCAATGGGAAATAGAATAGTATTGTCATTTTTTTAATATGGTAAGCATTGCAATACTATTAGTAATGCATTCAATTAAACTAAAAGAGATTTATCCTCTCTAATTATAGAGAATGACACAATGGAAGGTGATGAGAGAGAGTCCCTAACAAAGCTGAATTAGGCACTTTTTAACAACCAACTCCTAAGATGGTAGGACACAATAAAATTTATGTTCCAGTTGTTTCATTAAAAAATTAACATTGGCTTTCCATGAAGATAGAACTTCTCATCCAAATTGGCACAACCAACAATTCTGGCAGAGTAATGAAACCGAAAGAAATAACAGAAGAAAAGATGAAAAAAGCTAAATCAAAGAGCTCTGAAAACCCAAGGTTATTCACACGTACAGATCTCAAGAAGCAAGTTGTCAAAAAACACATACCTGCAAACTAGCAACATTCTCATCTGCTTCCCCTGGTCTTGAGACATCGAGTCCCCTAATATCAATCAACTATTCAGTCACTTATCAAGTGCAGCATTAATTAATAACCACTTCAATTAATAATTTTAGACAGAAACTGACATCAAATGCAGAAAAAGAAAGAGAGAGGGAAAAGAAGGGGGAGAAAGTTATGTTCATACTTCCACTGAATTCTGTTCTTGAGCTTCTTTTCTATGAGACCAATTCCTTCTAGAACATTTGTTATGTCGTATATCCGCCGCTTTTGCACCTGTACAGACAGAAAGCTTTCAAATGGCTATAACTTTGCATTGTAGGTTGGATTGGATGGAATAACTGTCACCTCTAAAGTATCAGCAGCTTTATTAAGATCAAGAATACCATCTTCGGCATGTTTGATCAAATTGATGAACTTTTTTGTCAGGAGACCTGAATCAGAATCAGAATCAGAATCAGAGAATATTTTACAGTTCCTCAGATACACTTAAATCTATTCCAAAAACGTTTTTAAAATAGAAATCAAAATACTACAATTCTACTTCAAAAATAAATATATAATTTGTGAATGAAAGTTTACCTAGGGAGCTGTCATAACGACAGGGACCAGTTGGAGTAAGATTATTTGCTGGAGAACCTGTCAATTTGCAGAACTTTTCTCATTACATATCTTCAATTTCATTTCCTTTTCCCCAAACAGTGCCAGTGGAAGTAGGTGAGAAAGATAATGTTCCCACAAATGGGGAAAAAAAAATCTAACATTATACCAACTCAATTGTTGGTCCTCACCAACCCAATCAACCGATAAGAACACCATAATCACAAATACAGGACTCCACTGCAGAAAGTTAAGTATCTAATACTCACCTAGATTAGAAGCTATGTTCTGCAGTCCAGATTTATTGCTCTTTGATAGCCTTGATGTTTTGGGTGCCTTTCCACCTTTCCCAGACACAGGTGTCTGGAGGGGACTGTTAACTACTTCCGTGTATCCAGGACCAGTGTTCCAATCACTGGACTCAGCTTCATGATCTGCTGCATCACTCTTCCGCTTTAATGGCTGATAAACACCATTAAGTTTTTTTTTAAACTACAATAAATAACATGTGCATATTGTATAATCATAAATTAATACAGGAAAAAGAAGAAGATAACATTCGACTCCATCCAAAACTTAAAGAACCATAATGAACACACATGTGCATCAACATCAAATGTGTGTGCTTGCATGTGCATATGAATATATCTTAGATAACCAGCCTAATGTAAAAGATGCTAGCCCATGCAACTAGAAAGAACAACAGAAAGTAGTCTCAATTTCTAAGCTAACTAAAACTATAAAGCACTTCAAGGCACTAAATATTCTCTATTTTTTTTTTATTCTTGGGTTGGGGAAAGTGTTGGTGTGGCTATAGTAATTATGAGATGAAAATTGATATTATAATAGAATATAGATGTCTTTAAGAACAGCTAACCTATTTGTAACCAATTTTCTTAGCCTAAGTTAATTGGCTTATAAATCTTGAAAACTAACGCAATAAAAACAGACAGGTAAAATTCAAACACAAATTCTAAAGTTTTCCAAAAACAACAGAAATTCTGATGCAATGCTGCAAACTTTCAACAAAAAAAAAAAAAAAAAAAAAAAAAAAAAAAAAAAAAAAAAAAAAAAATTTACCAAAAATTTTTAAAAAAAAAAAATTAAAACAATAAAATAAAATTTAACACAAAAATATAAAAAAAAAA
>CANXYC010829631.1:0-18446 GCA_948193065.1 Aleurites moluccanus
CTAAATAAAGAAATAAACCTAGGCTAAATAAAGAAATAAATGAATGAATCCCTGATTTCATACAATCCCTAATTTCCTTCCTAATGTTATACAATCATCCTAATTACACCTTATGATACAGCCAAGATTATGATAATATTCTAACACAAAGAACCACCAATGAATATACAATAGCCAATGAGTGATTTACGTGAATATGAACACGATGCCCAGTCAGCATCGCAGAAAGCCCGAAGATGAAGATCTGAATTTGCTCGAAAAAACAGTCCCCTAGATGGAGCTCCTTTTAAATATTTGAGAACATGATAAGTAGCCTCCAGATGTGGTTTTCTGGGAGTAGCCATGAATTGGCTCAAATGTTGAACAACATAGCTAATATCGGGGGGTGTGAAATTTATATAGAGTAACTTCCCAATTAGGCGACGATATTGATCAGGTTCTGTGAGTAATTCACCCTCATTCGATTCCAAATGAAGACCTTTAGACAGTGGGAATTCAACAGACTTAGAATCGAGCATGCCAGTTTGTTTGAGCAAGTCAAGAACAAATTTGCGTTGACTGATGATGGTGCCTGTGGAAGACCGAGCCACTTCTAGTCCCAAGAAGTATTTAAGGTGTCCTAAATCCTTAATTGTAAATTTGGAGTGCAGGTGTTGTTTGACTTGTTCGAGTTGCTGTGTATCAGTGCCTGTGAACACAATGTCATCAACATAAACTAAAAGAAGAAGCAAATGATCAGCAGTATGATTGACAAATAGACAGTGGTCATGACTGGACTGAGTGAAACCCAAGGAGAGCAAAAAGGCAGTCAACTCAATGTTCCATTGGCGTGGCACCTGTTTGAGACCATACAATGAACGTTTTAATTTACACACTTGACCTGATTTTGCTAAATTGTAGCCTTTAGGGGGTGAAATATAGACTTCTTCTTCAATGAACCCGTGTAAAAAAGCATTGTTGATATCAAGCTGGAAAAGAGGCCACTGTTTGACAATGGCTAAAGCAATGACTATCCTGATAGTAACGAGTTTGGCAACGAGCGAAAACCTTTCAGTATAATCTAATCCTTCAATTTATATGTAACCTTTGGCGACCAGATGGGCCTTGTGCCGATCTACTTCCCCAGATGGCTTATATTTGACTTTGAATATCCATTTCGAGCCTATGGGCTTTTTATGGGGTGTCAAAGCTGTCACTTCCCAAGTCTCATTTTTTTCTAAAGCCACAAGTTTAGTGTTCATAGCCTGGATCCACTTGGGATCAGTTGCTGCTTGTTTATAAGTGGTAGGTTCAATCACGGGTGCAATTGTGGTGAGGAAGGCAAAATGGGATGGAGAAAATGAGGTATACTGACTTGGGGTGAGAAAGTGATGTGCAGATGAAGCAGATGCAGTGACCATGTTGGAGATAAAGTCTTGGAGCCAGTGAGGTTGATGAGTCACTCGATTACTTCTTCTTCAAGGAGGTAATGGAAGCTCAGCAGAGGTAATAGTTGGAGGGGTGATCTGAGTAGAGGGAGAGTCAGGTGAACTTGTAGTAGGTAAGGCACTAGTATTTTGGAAATGAGGTTGAGAACTAGAAATATCAGTGCAAGGTGTATCAACGCATGGAGTGGGTGATGGAGAGAGAGAATTGATGGTAGGAGAGATGGAGGGTGGACTAGGGAAAGGGATAGAATCAGTTGTAGAATTAGGGGAATGGAGAGGTTAATCCAGGTTTGTGTCCGTGATAGAAATGAAAGGAGAATGAGTGGTTGAGGGCCTATGGGTATCTGGTTTGGAGAAAGGAAATATATTTTCAAAAAAAAACACATCTCTACTGTAGAAAATCTGTTTTGTATCTAAATTTAGAAGTTTGTAAGCTTTATGGTGATTGGGATAGCCAAGGAAGAGAGCCTTTATAGCTCTGTGATTAAATTTGTCTTTAGTAGGCAAATTGTTGGTGGCATAACAGAGGCAGCCAAAAACACGAAGATGAGAGTAAGCTGGTTGTTTATGAAATAATAGTTCATATGGGGATTTCCAAAATAGTTGCTGAGAAGGAAGTCTCTTAAGGAGGTATGTGGCAGCTAACACACACTCAGACCAATATTGCTTGGGCAGGTTAGCTTGAATTTGTAAAGATCTGGCTATGTCTAGGAGATGTTTGTGTTTCCTCTCAACAATCCCATTTTGTTGAGGGGAATAGGGGCATGTAGTTTGATGGGCAATACCTTTTGATATAAAAAATTGGGTAATAGTTTTGTTTAGGAATTCAGTTCCATTGTCTGTCCCGACAACTTTAATTTTATGAGAAAATTGGTTTTCAAGTAAGGTAAAAAATGTGATAAGAATGGAAACACATTGGGCTTTTTGCTGGATCATTATGGTTCAGGTTACTCTGGTAAAGTCATCTATCACAGTAATGAAATAATTTGCTTCAGTAATGGACGGACTCGATAGGGGCCCCAAAGGTCAATATGGAGTAGTGCAAAAGGAGTATCAGTGGTAGTTTGGCTTGATTCAAAAGGGAGTCTGTGCTGTTTTGCAAGAGGGCAGACTTGACAGTGGAGAGGTTTAAAGGAAGTGGTAGAATAAGTAGGTATATGCTTTAATTTTTCAACGGAAGGGTGTCCTAGTCTAGAATGTAGTAGTTGCATATTGATATTTGTTGAACAAGTGACATTAGCAAGGCTCTCTTTATCAAATTGCCCAAGAGAGAGCATGAAATTTACAAATGAAGGGGTCTGTCTATACAAAAGTTCTTGAAACAATCTATTTAATTGTGAATCTATATGGGTTTGAGTGAAACAACTGGCATCGAAGAGATATAGCTTGGACTCTGCTCTGCCAACTGCAACCACTGCCTCATTCTCCAGGTCCTGTATAATACAAGTTTTAAAGAAAGTGAGTTTTAGAGGCAATGTCTCAAGAAGTTTAGTGACTAACAAAAGATTAAGCTCAAAGTTGGGGCACAAGAAAGACTTTTGTTAAGGTAAAATTCTTTGTGAATTGGATTGAACCTGCTTGTTGTACTATGGTTTGGTGTCCATTTGGTAACATGATACTAATTTCACATAGAAGGGAATGCAGGTTGTGAAATAAGGTTGGATTGGGGCTCATATGGTCAGTGGCACCTGTGTCAATGACCCAGACCTAACTTTTGATTAATGAAGCACAGGAGAGGCATGTGGAATAAAAAGTACCTGCAAAAATGGTACTGTTAAGCATTGTTTGAGGACCAACCACAGAAGTTGCTACATTGGCTTTGCCTTTGATTAAATGTTGCATTTGCTGTTGCAAAGAATTGAACATAGATGTGATTTCTTCTAGTTTGGTAGATGAGAGATCAACATCATATTCAATTGGAGTATCTGGAAGATTATCAGAAGCACTGTAAGTATGAACTTGTGTTGCTGTGCGAAATTTATTGTTGCTTATAGGTTTGTCTTTCTGTTTGAACCAGTCGGGATATCCTATAAGCTTGAAACACTGTTCTCTAGTGTGACCATCCAAGTTGCAGTAGGTACAATGACCTTTAGCAGGATCACACTTCCTGATGTCTCTTCGAGAATGCTAATTTTTACTGAATAAGGCTACACCATCTAGGTTATCAGTAAATTGAGTTGAAACATGCCTTTGAGATTCTATTTTCAGTAGCATAGAATAAACTCTATTAATTGTTGGCAAGGGTTCAAGCAAGAGGATCTGGTTTTGTGTCTGGTCATAGCCCTCATGCAGTCCCATGAGAAACTGCATTAGCTTATTCCTGTTGTCTATCTCAAAATTTGTTTTGATAGTACCACATTCACACACAGGTGGTGGATCCAAAGAAGCTAATTCATCCCAAAGTCGCTTCAGCTTTGTGAAATAAACAGCTATGGAGTCATTACCTTGACTTATAGAAGCGATTTGCCTTTGCAATTGATAAACCATGGGTCCATTGCTTTCTCCAAAACGCTCATCAATCTCATCCCATAATGCTTTGGAATTGTCTGTTTAAATGAAGCTTTCAACAAGATCTTTGGAGATGGAATTGAGGATCCATAATGTGATCATGTAGTAACATCTCTTCCATTGATTGTAAGCATCTGTTTCTGGATCGGGAGGAAGGAATTGTTCATCGACAAAACCTAATTTATTTTTTGAGACAAGAGCGATTTTCATAGCTCTGCTCCAAGATTGATAGTTGCCACCAGTTAGTGTGGCTGATACCAAGACCATGCCTGGATTATCTGAAGGTTGTAAAGTCATAGGATCTTGATTTGATTGTTGATGATGCGAATTCACGGTGTCTTTGTTGTTTACGATTTGTGCTTCTTCTCCGTTAGATTCTGCCATTGTTTTGAAGAAATTAGTTGAAGTAGGTGTGATATTTGATCGATTTCTGGAAAGAATGCTGAGTTTGATTGTGTTTGTTTAGGATTTGTGGTGGATTGAAGTTTCTGTTTGGTTGCTAAGAAAAAATTTAGGGTTTAGGTTTTGGATCAGCTCTGATACCATGTTCAACTAGTTAAAATGAAGTTTAATGAATTGGTTTCTTCTCATTGATTAATCGAAATACAGGAAAACAACTTCTTATATATAGATGGAAATCAAAACTAACTAACAAACAAAACACGTGTAAATGACTTTGTAACAAACTGTAACAATAAATATTGTAGCTAACAAAGTAAAACCTTCGTGTTTTCAAGTGCCAATTTTAGTGACTTGAGTTTTGAAATCAGTCGAGAATTAAGCACGACTAGAATCATATACCAATATCCTGATCAATTGTACCCGGTGATATATTATGAACTATGACCATTTCACACTGTTGTTGCAGAACCCTAATTAATAATATATTGTAAAAGGCCTGTTTTCCATCTCTTAATCTGGTGAGGGAATAATCCCTGCTGCAAATTAGGAAACTTGATTTTGGTGCATAACAATGTAGATTGTGCCCTTAGGTACTTTGTGAGCAGTGCATTTTAATGAAATTGAATGAGATGCGTGTGGGCTGCAAAGGGCACTATAAACAGAACAAGATCGCACCAATTATAGAGTGCCTTATTATGGATTTTTTTTGCCAAGATTCAACTTAAAATGACTTATTATAAGTTGTTTTGCATAATTTATTATCAAATAAAGATTTAATTCAACCTAAAAGGAACAGAAGAAAAAAGATAAGATGCTGTCAGTAAAATTGTCGGCATAAGCTATAATGAAGATGCAAATGAAAAGACTAGGAATTGATTATTTGCACATTTTTCCGTGTGTGTTTTAGCATGATATTAGTTATTTCATTGTTTGTTATTGCCAATATTGCATCATCGATCTTTTCACTATTTTTTTATACTATATATGCCTTATTTCCTTTTTTTTGTTATCCAAACTGAAGATAGACATTTATATTAACATTCACCCAATTGCTTTGATAACTTTTGGGCTGCATCGTTTAACTAGATAGTGTTCATGCAGGATAAAAATGGAGTGCAGCATCAAATATCTATCCTGCTTTTTGTTGGGTTGGTTTGTGGCATCTTGATGTTTTTGTTCACAAGATTCTTTGGTTCATGGGCATTAACTGGTAATAAATACTGGTAAAGCTTTTGATTATTTCCTCATTCCACAAAGATGAAGTTTCTTTCTGCATTTCTTTTTTGCTGTCATATTTTTTTGTCACAATGAATTGATAGTTAGAATCATTAAATGAATGATGAATATGCCTTTCTTGTATCTTCAGCTTTTACAGGACCAAAAAATGTACATATTGTACCTGCAGCAAATACATATGTTCAGGTTCATGCTCTTCTTTATAAATCCTTCACGTGTCCTTTTTCTCTGTGACACCCTAGTATTAATATATTGAGGAGAAAAGATGATAACATTTTGGTATCCTTTGATCTTAATCATTTAGATAGTCATATATACCGTCTTATGTAGTAAGGCTTTAGTTGACTAATTAAGGTGGTGCAGATCTTCTTCCTATCTTTGCTCATGCTCATTGTACGGAAATCAATATTTATGTATTTTTTTTCCTGTTGGCAGATCCGAGGCTTGGCATGGCCTGCAGTTATTGTTGGATGGGTCGCTCAAAGTGCAAGGTGAAACTATGATGTGCTTTAAGCTGTATCTTTTCTATACTTTTTATCTACTGAATGACCTAACAATGCATTGCTATAGTTAATTTATACCAGGATCTTTGATATTTATTTTCTCCTTGGTTAGCTATTCATGTAGCCATCATCTCTATTAGAGCTACATAATTCTTTTGTTAGATGCCTAATAGCTATTTGGTGCTGTTTCTTATTATTTTCTTTAGCAAATTTTTTACGTCTGCACTGTTCCCTTGTTCCCTATGTTGGTAAGATATTTGAATCTACTTTACCAGAAAATGTTTCTATGGAGTTATCCTTGATGTCTTTGAAGTTGAGAAAATAGTTCAACTTGGAATTTGATGATCTTATAAATTGGATGCCTTAATTTGAGAGAGTATCTTGAATGCGTCTCAAGCATTCAAGAGTCTTGATTTTGTATATGCGCAATGCTATTTCTGTTTCATGCTTTATTTCAACTTTATCTTTTGCCCACAGGGTTCTGATTGTTATTTCTTATTGCTAGTTTTTTTTTGAAACTTTTAACTATTGATTATTGGTTAGTTTTTTATTTATATATATTTTCTCTTTTTCCAGTCTTGGCATGAAGGACTCCTGGGGACCTTTGAAGGCTTTGGCAGTTTCAAGCATTGTAAATGGTGTTGGTGATGTGGTCCTCTGCAGTTTTTTAGGTTATGGGATTGCTGGTGCTGCATGGGCAACAATGGTGTCTCAAGTATGTTTCTTCATCATGTGTTTTATTTGAACCATTCTGAGTGTATCCAAAATGGTATACACTTGCTTTCTGTTAGGATTTCCTCTTACCTACATTGTTCTATAGGTGATCGCAGCTTATATGATGATTGCAGCTCTGAACAATAAAGGATACAATGCACTTGCTTTCTCTGTGCCAACACTCAATGAACTTTTGACAATAACTGGGCTTGCAGCTCCAGTGTTTGTAACAATGACGTCAAAGGTTACATTTCTTCTTGATTCCATATCCTTATTTAATCCATATATTCCTAGTTCTATGATGTGACTTTTATATGTTTTAGGTGGTGTTCTACTCTCTCCTTATATATTTTGCTACAGCTATGGGTACAAATTCTGTGGCTGCTCATCAGGTTATATATGCTCTTGCTTGTAGTTTTAGTTTTGCCCTCTCTGAAATAAAACTAATGACGGTGTACATTGACAACAAAAAAAAATGTTCAATATAGGTCATGCTTCAAACGTACAGCATGTGTACTGTGTGGGGTGAACCTCTTTCTCAAACTGCACAATCATTTATGCCTGAGTTAATATATGGTGTCAATCGAAGTTTGGAAAAGGTGAGTGATACTTTAGACTACATTGTGGCGCTTGTTACTACATTCATGCAACCTCTGGAGAGATTTTGGATCCTAATGGGCATAGAACAACTACTCTCCCACAGGAATGCATAGTAGATAATATGTAGTTGCCGAGTTGGAAGTTTTGTTTGTACATGTTCTGAACAGGTCTATGATGTGAAACAGGCTCGGATGTTGCTGAAGTCACTTTTGATAATTGGAGCTACATTTGGATCGTTGTTGGGGGTCATTGGAACATTTGTTCCTTGGTTGTTCCCAAATCTCTTTACACCTGATCAAAATGTCACACAAGAGGTCAGCTCTTGTTTTTGCACTACTGTTTATTTATTCACTCATTCTTTTGCCAGAATTTGTGGTATTTTGGTATCATAAGGGAAGGACCAATTACTAGTTGTCTTGTTCTATATTTAGTAACAAAGTATCAAGTAGCAACCATTATATGCAGCAACTGTTATATGTCCGTCTCAGCTTTACCCTGAATTATATCCACCATAAGTGTTATTATGTTTGCTAGTTATTTTAATGTCAACCAATTCTAATTCTATCAGAATTGACAATTGGATTCCAAATGCAGTTAATTTTCTCAATAACACTTTAGAAATTATTAATAAATGAAAACAATCCCAAAGAATTCAACCAAAAGTGCGTTATTTATGTTTAGCTATATCTCAAACTCGAAATGGAATTCTTTCTTTTACATAAACTAAGTGAGCATTTGTATTTTTAACTCCCTCTCTCTCAGACAGATGATATTGTACCTCTGCTGTTCTCATTCAAAGCTAAAATTGTGTGTTTTGGTTAAACTGGATATCATGTACAGAAGTTAATGGTGGAGGAACTGGATAATGGAAATTGCAAATTTTGTTTTTCTTGAATGGAAATATAATCCTCATCTTATTATGGTGATATGAATTTTAAGAATTTGTTTTTTAATATTAAACTTTGTCTTTATGCAGATGCACTTAGTGCTTTTGCCATACTTCATGGCATTAATTGTGACGCCTAGCACTCATAGCCTTGAAGGAACATTAATGGTATGTCTAGTTTGACTTAAGATTTGAATGTCTTCCATAAATATTTTTTTATGCTTGATTGTGCATCTTATATTTGTTTTTCTGGATCAAATATGGGTAGAATTTTTTATGTTGATATGACAATTTTTACTTCAACCCACTGGGTTTTAACTTTTACCTGCCTTGGCCTAATTGGACAAGAAATTCCTACCCATGCAAGGTGGCAATGTGGTTATGAGTTTAGGCAGTCCAATATACCATTTCTTAACCAATATGTTTTTTTCTGTCTTCAAATATTAACCAGTAGTATTAAATAAATTTAACATATATGATGCCATTTAACAATAAGATAAGAATTTAGTTTTTTAAATTATTTGTGTACGAATATACAAATTATAAGCGTTGTGGTGTTGTTTTTTGGTAAAATCTTATACCTGAACCCATGCTGTCCCTCCCCACTGCCATCCCTATGTTTCGGATTTTGCAAAACTAAGATGGAACTTGAGGCTATTGTACATGGACTTCCATTTTTCTTTGCTTTGATAGATGTAGCATAATAGCACTGTGATATGCTATGCTTAATCAAGAGGTCAAGAAAATAATAGATGATTAGGGAAACATTGCTTGTGATTCATGGCTCTCTCTATGCTGGGCATGAGATTTTTCTTCAGAGTTTCTTTTCAGCTCTATTCAGAACCTCTATATATCACATAAAAGAAAAAAAAAATCTCAATATTAAACAAAACAAGGTAGAATACAAAATAAAAAAAAGTATCAGAAAAAAAAGAAATACTATGTTTTTCAGTGTATGAGGGATTAGATCTAATTTGATTATAAAACCTGCATGGCACAGTATATACTATTATTGATGAAGAAAAAAGTTACTAATTTTCAGTTTATCACAAAGAAGAAAACTAATTGTACAATTTAATGATTTGATATTTGTGTAGCCCTAACTTGCTTGGCCTAACATGCTTGTGGATTTATGCTTCATGAAAGAGCCCACATGCAAGAATATGTTCAAATTCATGCAAGCATATATTCTAGAATATTTATTTTTGTGCAGGCTGGGAGGGATCTCAAATTCCTTAGCTTGTCAATGACTGGATGTCTTTCTTTTGGCACCCTTATATTGATGGTAGAGATCTACATCTCAGTTCCTTAGTTCCTATTACAAAATTCTTTCCATTTTCATGCCGTATTTAGCAGCGGTCACTTATTTATTTATTTTTTTGTGCTAGCTTGTGAGCATCAGAGGATACGGCTTGGCTGGATGCTGGTTTGCACTTGTAGGTTTTCAATGGGTAAGTAACATTCCAGCAGCACATTTCTTATATATTTGAGTAATTTGTGTTTAAACCAATCTAATTTAGCAAATTTTATTCTTAGTCTCGTTTTTTCCTTGCTCTCCACCGAGTTCTTTCTCCTGATGGTGTAATGTACTCTGAAGACTTGAGCCGTTTTAAAATTGAGAAGCTGAAAGCTGCTTAACATAGCTTAAGGTATTATACAGATAAATTTACAGATCTTACTTTGGACTAGAGTAGCAAAATGCACACTGGTTCTCCATATATGAATTCTCAGTAATTTTTCGGGGCACAACAGCGTGCAGAGAGTAACAATTTGCCCTCAAGCTATGATGTGTTTTAATTTAAAGCTGATGAAGCTTGGTGTATCAATTGTTGTAATTGTGTAGTACCAGTAATCATCAGGTGTGTTTTCAATAATGGGAATAATTCTGAGGAATTTTTTTGAGAAGAGTTGGTCCTTATATTGTATGGCCCAAACCTGTTTTTTGTTTGTAGGCAATTGCTATAAAATTGAATTTGGAAGTTCAAAAGGGTATTGCCCGGTTTTGAGTGCCATCAATTCATTCCATAGGCGTGACAAGCCTGTAGGGCCTTTAGCTCAAACAAACGCAGTCTCAAAATGCTGCATGCGTACAGCTCTTTCAAATTATAATAGCTCTTTCAAGCAGGCGCAGGGTTTGCTTGTTTTTTTTTTTTTTAATATTTATATTTATATTGCTGAGTTATTAAAAATATTGATTAAAAGTTATTAAAATTTATTTTAAAATAAATTTTACATATTTTGATCATAAAAATTTTAAAATAATTTAAAACTGTGCGATGATAAAAAGAAATACAATAATTATATACTTTTTAACATAGTAAAATGATGAAAAGAAACACAAATATTTGTAAAATTTTCTTTTGTAACTGAGCTTTATTGTTAAAAATATAAACATATTTAAATTGTTTCACTCAATTGACCATCAAATTAAGTGGTGTTTGATAATACTTTTTTATGCAACTATTAGTTTAATTCTTTTTTAGAGATAGCTGTTAATTAGTTGTTATATAATTAAATAACTATTGTTTACAAAAATTTTAATAGAATTTTTTTAAATAGTCTTTACTTATTTAAATAAAAAATTTAAATTATCATATTTAAAAATATTTAAATAAAAATAAATATAATAAATATTTAACTTTAATAATTATTAAACATATTAAAATCAACAGCTAATAATAATTTTACTAAATACTTAACAACTTTTATACAGATTTTGATGGTTTCAATAAAAAAAAAAGATTTGTTACTTACCTGTATGAATAAACATTATGTTATGCCTCGATAACATGTTGATAAAGTTTATCAATTTGATATAAATTTTGATGCGCCAGTTTGCATTTTGCTTAACATAATCTCTAACATGTTATAATTGATAGGTTAATGATAATTGATGAATAACCTACAATAGTGATATCATATCCCTTGTTTGCTTTTCCTCCACCAAATTTGCAAATTACATAACATACAACTTTGTAGGGATGACAATGGGATGAAAAATCTCCGTTTCCTGCGGGAATTTACTCCGAATGGAGTAGGGATTCTCCGATTTGTCTCTCCATGATAGCGATGATGGGGAATATTTTTTCCCCGTTAGCGGGGATGGGGCGGGGATGGGAAGTGTATTCCCCATCCCGCGGAGACCCGTTATTATACTTAGTTAATTATTATATTTATTTAATTATTTCTTATATAAAATTATATTAATTAATAACATATATATATATACAACCTCATAAGAATTATATATATATATATATATATATATAATTCTTATGAGGTTGTTGGAGTTTATTAAAAGCACTTATTAGATTAAATTTGTTTAAGTACTCATACTTCAATGTATGTTGAATTTTTAATGTTTTATTAAAAAATATTACTAAATATTTTTGATATATTAAAATATTTATATTTTAATTATGTTTGGTTGATGTTTTGTGTGTTTGAATTTATTAATATTGTCTAAATAAATTTTTTCATATTTTTAGCTATTATTTATAAATTTTATAAATATAAACAAATTTAGTAATACAAAATTTAAGCAGGGAACGGGGATTCATCGCGGGGATGGGGATGAAGACTAAATTATCCCCGTATGTGAAACGGGGACGAGAATGGGGATTCTCCGCTAAGATGGGGGGTGGGGATGGGGATGGGGATGGTTCCCCTACCCCCGCCCCACCCCATTACCATCCCTACAACTTTGATACAGATTTTGATACTTTCATTAAAAAAAGTTTTGTTGCTTACATGTAAATAAATCTTTTGTTATGCCACAATTACATGTTAATGAAGTTTATCAATTTGCTGTAAACTTTGATGCACCATTTTGCATTTTGCTTATTATAATTTAAAACCTGTTACAATTAGTAGGTTAGTGATTATTGATGAATAAGTTGCAATAGTGATATCATATTCTTTGTTTGCCTCTCTTTCGTCCATTTCGCGAATTACATAACCTACAACTTTAATATTGATTTTGATGCTTTCATTAAAAAAAAAAGTTTCGATGCTTACCTATAATCTTACATGTAATGAATAAATGTTATATTATGCCTCAATAACATGTTGATGAAGTTTATCAATTTGTTGTAGATTTTGATGCTCCATTTTGCATTTAGATTTTTATATTTTCAAACCAAATATAGTTGGTAGGTTTGTGATGATTGATGAAAAACTTGCAACAGTGATATAATATCCTTCGTTTGCCTCTCCTCCACCTATTTCTTGAATTACATAACCTGCAACTTTTATACATATTTTGATGGTTTCATTAAAAAAAAAGGTTTTGTGACTTGTAATGAATAAATGTTATATTATGCCTCGATAACATGTTGATGAGGTTTATCTATTTATTGTAGATTTCGATGCTCTATTTTGCATTTTACTTAATATAATTTCAAACCTGTTATAATTGGTAGGTTAGTGATAATTGATGAATAACGTACAATAGTAATACCATATCTCTTGTTTGCCTCTCCTTCGCCCATTTCGCGAATTACATAACTTGAAACTTTGATACTGATTTTGATGTTTTCATTAATAAAAAGTTTGTTGCTTACATGTAAATAAACGTTTTGTTATGCCACGATTACATATTGATGAAGTTTATCAATTTGATGTAGACTGTAATGCACAATTTTGCATTTTGCTTATTATAATTTTAAACCTGTTACAGTTGGTAGATTATTGATGATTGATGAATAACTTGCAATAGTGATATCATATCCTTTGTTTGCATCTACTCCGTCCATTTTGCAAATTACATAACCTGTAACTTTAATATATATTTTGTTGCTTTCATTAAAAAAATAAAAATTTTGTTGCTTACTTGTAATCTTACATGTAATGAATAAACGTTATTTTATGCCTCGATAACATGTTGATGAAATTTATCAATTTATTGTAGATGTTGATGCTCCATTTTGCATTTTTCTTATTATAATTTCAAAACTGATATAGTTGGTAGGTTTGTGATGAATGATGAATAACCTGTAATAATGGTATCAAATCCTTTGTTTGCCTTTCCTTCACCAATTTCTCGAATTACATAACTTGTAACTTTTATATAGATTTTGATGTTTTCATTAAAAAAAAGTTTTGTTACCTACCTGTAATAAATAAATGTTATGTTATGGCTCGATAACATGTTGTTTAAGTTTATCAATTTGTTGTAGATTTTGATACTCAATGTTGCATTTTTCATATTATAATTTCAAACCTATAATATTTGGTAGGTTAGTGATGATTGATGAATAACTTTCAATAATGATATCAAATACTTTATTTGCCTCTACTCTGCCTTTTTCACGAATTACATAACCTACAAATTTGATACAAATTTTTATGTTTTCATTAGAAATAATTTTGTTGATTACCTGTAAATAAATGTTATTACATTTTAATGAAGTTTATCAATTTGATGTATACTTTGATGCACAATTTTGCACTTTGCTTTTTTTAATTTTAATTTTATTATAGTTGGTAGGTTATTGATGATTGATGAATAACTTGCAATAGTGATATAATATCATTTGTTTGCATCTACTCCATTTATTTCGCGAATTACATAACTTGCAACTTTGATATAGATTTCATACTATCATTAAAAAAAAAGTTTTGTTGCTTACCTGTAATGAATAAGCGTTATGTTATACCTTGATAACATGTTGATTAAGTTATCAATTTGTAATAGATTTTGATGATCCATTTTGCATGTTGCTTATTATAATTTAAAACCTGATATTATTAGTAGGTTAGTGATGATTGATGAATGACCAATAATATTGATATCATATCCTTTGTTTGCCTCTCCTCCACCCATTTCGTGAATTAAATAACCTACAAATTTTATACAAATTTTGATGTTTTCATGTAAAAAAAGTTTTGTTATTTACTTTTAATGAATAAACGTTATGTTATGCCCTGATAACATATTGATGGAGTTTATCAATTTGCTATAAGTTTTAATGCTCCATTTTGCATTTTGCTTAAAGTAATTTCAAACCATTTATAGTAGGTAGGTTACTGATGATAGATGAATAACCTGTAATAGTGATATTATATCCTTTATGTGCCTCTCTATCAACCATATCGCGAATCACATAACCTGCAACTTTGATCCATATTTTGATGCCTTCATTAAATTTTTTTTTGTTGCTTACCTGTAAATAAATGTTATTTATACCTCGATTACATGTTGATGAAGTTTACCAATTTGTTGTAGATATTAATGCAACATTTTGTATTTTGCTTATTATAATTTCAAACCTGTTATAATTGGTAGGTTAGTGATGATTGATGAATAACTTTCAATAGTGATATCATATCCTTTATTAGCCTCTCCTCCGCCCATTTCATGAATCACATAACCTACAACTTTGATACAAATTTTGATGCTTTCATTAAAAAAAAAAAAGGTTTTGTTAGTTACCTGTTATAGTTGGTAGGTTAGTGATTACTGATGAATAACAAGCAATAGTGATATCATATCTTTTGTTTGCCTCTCCTTTGCCTAGTTCACGAATTAAATAACCTGCAACATTGATGATTTTGATGCTTTCATTAAAAAAAAAGTTTTGTTGCTTGTAAATAAATGTTATGTTATGACTTAATTACATGTTGATGAAGCTTATCAATTTGTTGTAGACTCTTATATACTATTTTGCATTTTGCTTAATATAATTTCTAACCTGTTATAGTTGGCAGGTTAGTGATGATTGATGAATAATTTGCAATAGTGATATAATATACTTGTTTGCCTCTTCTCCATCCATTTCGCGAATTACATAGCTTGCAACTTTAATAAAGGTTTTCATGCTTTCATAAAAAAAAAATTTTTTTTGCTTACCTGTAATCTTACATGTAATGAATAGACGTTATGTTATGTCTCAATAACATGTTGATTAAGTTTATCAATTTGTTGTAGATTTTGAAGCTCCAATTTGCATTTAGCTTTTTATAATTTCAAACCAGATATAATTGGTAGGTTTGTCATGATTAATGAAAAATCTGCAATAGTGATATCATATACATAGTTTGCCTCTCCTCTACCCATTTCTTGAATTATATAACCTGCAACTTTTATACAGATTTTGATGGTTTCATTAAAAAAAAAAAAAGTTTTGTTACTTATCTGTAATGAATAAACGTTATATAATGCCTTGATAGCATGATGAAATTTATCTATTTGATGTAGAATTTGATTCTCTATTTTGCATTTTGCTTTCTATTATAGTTGGTAGGTTAGTGATAATTGATAAATAATGTACAATAGTGATATCATATCCCTTGTCTGCCTCTTGTCTGCCCATTTCGCGAATTACATAACCTGAAACTTTGATATTGATTTTGATGCTTTCGTTAATAAAAAGTTTTGTTGCTTGTAAATGAAAGTTTTGTTATGCAACAATTACATGTTGATGAAGTTGATCAATTTGATGTAGACTTTGATGCACAATTTTGCATTTTGCTTATTATAATTGCAAACCTGTTATAATTGGTAGGTTAGTGATGATTGATGAATAACTTGCAATAGTGATATTATATCCTTTGTTTGCCTCTTCTCTGTCCATTTTGCGAATTACATAACCTGCAACATTAATATAGATTTTGATGCTTTCATTAAAAAAAAAGTTTTGTTGCTTACTTGTAATCTTATATTTAATGAATAAACGTTATATTATGCCTCAATAACATGTTAATGAAGTTTATCAATATGTTGTAGATTTTGATGCTCTATTTTGAATTTTGCTTATTATAATTTCAAACTTGATATAGTTGGTAGGTTTGTGATGATTAAGGAATAACCAACAATAGTGATATCATATCCTTCGTTTGCCTTTCCTACACCGATTTCTGAATTACATAATCTGCAACTTTTATACAGATTTTGATGATTTCATTAAAAAAAAAAAAAGTTATGTAACTTTCCTGTAATGAATAAACGTTGTGTTATGCCTCGACAACATGTTGATGAAGTTTATCAATATATTGTAGATTTTCAGGCTGCATTTTGCATTTTGCACATTATAATTTCAAACCTAATATAGTTGGTAGGTTTGTGATGATTGGTGAATAACTTGCAATAGTGATATCATATCCTTCGTTTGCCTCTCCTCCATTCATTTCTTGAATTACATAACCTGCAACTTTGATATAAATTTTGATACTTTCATTAAAAAAAGGTTTTGTTACTTACATGTAAATAAATCTCATGTTATGCCATGATTATATGTTGATGAAGTTTATCAATTTGTTGTAAACATTTATGCACCATTTTATATTTTGCTTATTATATTTTAAAACTAATGTGTGTTATTTTAGTAGTATTTTTAGGTTAATTTAAATATATTTTATTATGATTTTATTTTATTTTATTTTATTTTGTGAAGATTTGATATGATATTTATTTTTGAAGTTTGAAGTTAAGATTGAAAATATGAAGATATTTGGTTCAAAAATCAAATAAATTTGAAAAAGATTTGCTATAAAAACTGGTACCTAGTTTTTGGAGAGGTTTGACCCGGTTTTTGGCTAAAGCACTTAGTTTTTGGCCAAATTATTTTTCGGAGATACAGACTTAAAAACGGTACTCAACCTGAATTTTGAATTAATGACCTAATTTCTGGTGATTTTTAGGTAAAAATAAGTATTTAACTTTCAAAAATTCATTTTTTTAGAGTTGAAGAGTGGAAATATTTCTAAGAAGTTTAGAGAGGAAAATATTGAAAAAAAGCAAGGAAAAACTTTAAATTAAAGGGCTAGCAATCGAAATCAAATCTTGATGAATAAAGAAGATTTTTATTCTTAACTCCATTTGTCTTTATTTAATTTAATTGTTTAGCAATGTTTAACTATTTTATTAATTCAATAAAGTTTTCAATTTGTGTTTCTACTATGCTTAGCTAAATTACTTATTTTAGAATTTAGATGTAGTCAATTATTAATTTTATGATTTAGATAATGATTGATTGATTATCTTGTGCATGAAATTAGTTAATTTATTGATCTAGATTTGTAAATATTTGATAATTGGTCACTATTAGATATTATTTAAGATAACACATGATGAATCGAGAGATGAAATGCGATATTAGTTCATTAGATTAATAACCTAAGGGATCGAGTTGCTAAGAAATTGGGACACAATTTAGGGGGTTAGAAATTGCTAAAGAATTTAATGGACTTACATTAACTAAATGATCACGAGAGTAGACATGAAATTAATGCATGTACTTTGTAGTTACTTGAGAGAGAATTACAATAATTTAGATCAATTAATTCATTAACTTTATATTTTGAATAATCAATCATGAGTTGGAATCATAAAAAATCAATTGAAGAAGTCTAAATTCTAGGTTTATTAAAATTATTTCAATCTTTAAAACTCAAAATTACTTTATTTTTAATTTTCAATATTGATTTAATTTTTTTATTTTTCAACAATCAATTCTAATTTTGTCTAAATAATTTAAAAGCATTTTAATTTTGGTACTTGACCACGCCTGACGCAACGAAATATCAATGGAAAAATCAGAACACTATTACAATCCATTGATTCGCGCACGAATACCGGAAAATAATTTTCTATAACCTGTTGATTTTAGAAATACCAGGAAATAGGCATCGAAGTTCGTTGATTCAAAAAAGAATACTGAAAATTGGAAGAAACAACTTTCAAATAGAAATGTTATTTTTAATTCAAATCCAAACTCCCTCAATTCTAAGGTTTACATAACTATATATAGGAAATAACTTTCAGAAAACCCTAAAATATAATATGGTCCTAAAAGGAAACAAATCACCAGATTTATATAAATAAGGAAATAAATCACAACTAACTTAAATAGAGAAACAAATCGAAACTAATATAATACATTAAATAACGCCTAAAACTAAGTTTCCTATTAAAAGTAATTAAGGAAAATAAAAATACTAAAAATATACAAATACAAATATGGAAAACACTAAATTTTGTTGATCTCCATCATTCTCTCTTGGGTAGAGAAAATTCATCCTCGAATTTACAGCAACATTATCTTCAAAAGAATCCTTAGGTAAAAGAATTCTATATTGAAAACACATGGTCATAAAATACTCATAAAGAATGTGAAACTTTCCAATTTTCCTTATAATTCCCATCCAATCTGTCCAATAACTTTGGATGTA
>CANXYC010829764.1:0-30284 GCA_948193065.1 Aleurites moluccanus
ACCAATAGGATTAAAGTATGATAAATGGATGGTTAGATGTTGATTTTAATGCCAAAGTACCAATACTTTGCTTTACCCAATTTCACCATCCTATAAATATGTGATTTCAGCCATTTCCTTCTTCTTCAACCAGAAAATTGATGCAGCAAAATACAGAAACCTTAACCTAGGTTTCGGCCACTTCCTTCCTTCCATTTTCCTTGTGATTTTTCTTTGGTTTTTGATGGAAATCCATCAATTCTTAAGTCCTAAACACTAATTTGGCATTGGAATCCTTGGAAAAGTTCATTTGATCAACCAAACAACTAAAAGAAAGTTTTGGAGAAAATTAGATAAGTTGATTTCTTTGGAAGTTTGTTAGTTTAATTATGTTTATATGGTGATTATTGTTGTTATTTATGGTTTGGATGAATATTTTGATTGTTAAATTAGGTTTTGAAACCTAAATGGAAACTAGGTTATATTATGTGATTTTATTTGATTTTAAGCTTATTTGTGTATGCATGCCATATAGTATAGTTATGGGTTCTTCGTGGTATTGGTAGCATCAGCATCACCTGTACCCTAGGACCGTCATGGCTCCTAAGTTGGGCTGTGACACTTTTGGTGCTTAGAGCTTATCGCTCGATGTCCACTAGGTCCTCGAGTGTCTAGGGCTCGTCACTTGGAGTTAACTAAGACCTTTGGGGTCTAAAGCTCGTCACTCGGAGTTCACTAGGACTTTGGGTGCCTCATTATGACAAGGACTTAGAAATATGCCTTGCTTAGAGGTCTTTATAGAATTTTGTCTTACTGCTCTAGGACTTAGAAATCCACCTTGTTTGGAGGTCTTCATGGAATGTTCCTCGCAACTCAAGGACTAAGAAATACTTCTCGCTTGGAGGTTTTTAGATAACTACCTCATATGGAGGACTTAGAAATCTGTCTCACTCGGAGATCTTTAAGAAATGTGTCTCGCTGCTTGAGGACTTAGAAATCTGCCTCACTTAGAGGCCTTCAAATGCATTGCCTTAATAAGGTCTTTCAGGATCATATTCCCTTAGTACCTTTTACCTTTATCAGATCAAGCAAGTCCCATTCACAACTCTAGAGAAATTTAAGTCTTTTGCATTAATATTCACTGATAGTACATTTTTTAATGTTCCCAGTGTCGGGAGTCCTACATCTTATACTGTATGAGCTTGTAATTGGCTTGGAATGGTTATCCTTATGTTGATTTGAACTTGCATATTCAACCTATTCTTCCTTATCTTTTTCTTTTTTTCATCCTACTGTTCTTCTCTTCTCTTTTTATAGAATTGACTAAAAATGTAAGCATTATCTTGTCGAATGTATTTTTGTGCATAGATTAATGGATCCTCCAAATTTTGAGGTGTATTTCTACAAAGAGTTATGAAGTAGTCACAATTTGTGATCCCATTTTGAAGAGCTTCAACTACTTTGACTTGATCCAAGAATATGATTTTAAATGTCTCTTTGTTGAACCTAGCTATGTAATCCTATAGTGGCTCGCCTTCTTCCTGGGCCACTTTTTCGAAGAATTGTGTCCACCTTTCTATCAAGATACTTAGAGATAACCTCCTCATGAGTAGTTCTATAAGTTAGGGGAGGGAGTGAATGCTCTTATTTGGTAATCCATCAAACCACCTCGTCACATCTCCTTCTAAGGTTCCTTGAAAGGTCTTGCATGACATAACATTACTAGTTATCTAGAATTGGATTGTGTGTTTGTAATCTAGGATATTGATCCTTGAGTCTAACTATCCATAATATTTTTCAGTATAGGTGGTTTGAAGTTTTTTGGCATTGGATGCTTTTGAATTTACTTAATAAAAAGTGATTCGAGAGCTAAGTACCAATTTTTATCTACTCCATTCCTCTTTTTGTCTCCCTCCATTTCCTCTAGAATCATTTTCACTTTTGCTATGATATTATGAGACTTGTGTCTGATCAACGCCCCTCATTCTTTGTTGGCTTATCTAGTAGGGGGAGCTTTATCCCTTTTGGATTCTCCCCTCCTAGACTATTTATCAATATGGGCCCCTATTCTTTTTTACCCTCTCACCTATCATGTCTCTCTCCACTCCCATATTCACCTCATGTCATATTGCCTCCTTGATCATCTAACTCTCTTTCTTATCTTTGAGATCTCCGTTCGTTTTTCTCTCTTCTGTCTCCTCACTCATTCGAGAAGGTGTACTACCTCTCCTTCTTGAAGGGTGACTTAACTCCCCTCTTAAGTTCTCCATTTCTAATTCCTTGTTGACTTCTCTTTTGCTTCCTCTTTCAACCTGATTTACCCCTTGAAGGGTTTATTGTTGAGCCAAGGCTTGTATCATTTGGATAATATTGTTAAGTTGAATAGTTGTGATAGTGAGAAATTGAGCTCCAATAGAGCTATAAACCACAATTAGGTGGGGAACTAAGAATGAGTTTATAACCTGGAAGCTTAGAGTGTTTTTTATCGAAGTGATCAGGTTTCTTAGGGTTGAAGTTTATTCATGTTGTGCTTGGCTTGAGCAAGGTGGATCTATTGGGTATATTTAAGGTATTTTTCTAGAGAATCTTCTCGAGTTTTTGTGTGATTGGGCTTTCTTGAGGTCCAAAAGTTATGAGAAATAAAAGAGTTATAAGTCTTACAGTCCTCAAAGGAAGAAAAGAATATAAAAGAGATACGATAATTTTAAATATTTATTATATAGGATGCCATTTGATAAGTCTCGAAATGATCTAGAGCTTCTCAAAGAAAGGTGAAGAATATCTTTTGTTTGGGCATAAGTCTGGCATAGCTTATTGAACCTGCAAGATGAATGAATTACATCAAAGTGTTAAGACTTAGACTTGGCAAGACCTTTTTGATGCAATCAGTGGCTCATCCTTTAGGATTCTCAAGGAAGAAATCGATCAATTCTTAAAAGAGTATTTATGGTAAAAGAATGAGGTGAGAAGATATGAACTTGTCGGTGGTTGAATCTCTTCCTTTTATTGTGGATCAACTAGGCCAGTGATTGGAAATAGATAGACAGGTGGTGGCATCCCCATGATTGAGAGGAGCGATGGAATCTCAATTGATGGTACATGCAGCCCTTCTCGTGTCATTCTTCTAATATCAACATGTATTTCAATACGGTGATATCTTAGGTGTGTCTTACCATCTATTTTATTCTGACATGAATCCCCTTTTTTTAGGGTGTATGTCTCATTGAATTTCTTCGTATGGAAAGTTTCTAGTGAGGTGCTCATATTCAAACTAGAGGAGGTCATCTTCGATCTCTAAAGAATTTCGGTGAGGCTCAAACTTTGAAGACTCGATTTCTGGATGCTCGACCTTTGGATTGGAGGCTTGATCAATGAACTCGAACTAGGATGGTTTGAGCTCATAAATGCCTTATGTCTCGTATCCTCGATTTTAAGATTATGTCTTTGAGCTACGACCCTGTTGGTGTTGGCCTTCTTAGTTCAAACCCATGAAAATCATTCATGTGAAATTAGTTTCATGAATCAAGAAGTTGAATCCTAAACTTTCATATTTATCCCTTATGCAAAAATATATATATAAATATACTTAATTTAATTATTTAATTTTTTTCCCCATAAATTTCATTTGCAATAATAGTTAAGATAAGTGCATTGAATCCAAAAAACATTATTTTCCTTTATAACTTATTAATAGTCTTTAAATGGTATATGATAATTAATTTCTCACATTCAAAATATATTTTCTGTTTTGGGTGACGATTTTTTTAATGCTATTATTCTAAAAATTTATATAAAAAAATAATAATTCACTTATTTTTTTATCAAGTTAGTTTCTGATTTTTTTTTTTTTTTTTTTTTTTTTTTTTTTTTTTTTTATCTTATGTTTAGGTAGACTAATAAAATAAAATTTTATGTATAATTATATTGGTTTAATAGATAAATTATTCTGAATTTGATATACTTTTTTCAATTGTACCCCTTTTTTTTTGTCAATTCTACTCAAATTTAAAAACTTAGTTATTGTTATACCCTAAAATTAAATTGAAAATATTAATACTAATAAATTTCATATTATTTGAAGAGTAAAAAATAAAATTGACTTTAAATCTTATTATATCATATTATCAATTTAATTTTTAAACTTGTTAAGAATTATACAGTTATTCAACTTTGTGAATTTGCTAAAATATTAATAATACAATTAATAACTAAATTAATCAAATTTATAATGTTTAAGGGTATAATTAACTTGAATAAAAAATTTAAAAATTAAATTGATAATATAATATATTTGGTCTTTTAGTCTTTTAATTAATAAATTTTTTCTTATAATGATGACTTAGGGTAGAATTGCAACTAAATTTCTAAATTAGCATAGGAATGACAAAATAAATAATATGATGTAATTATAAAAAATATATAAAATTTAAGGTAATTTATTTATTAAGCCAATTATATTTTCTATATAAATTAATTGAAGAAAGCTTTTGCTCAAAAATATGTTTAGGCAAAAATAAATAATATTAACATAGATAGACAATAAATTATTGGAGAAAATGTAAAATATTAAACAAATTATCATCATAAATGATAATTTTAATTCATTAAATCCTTGTTAATTAAAAATGTAATTATCAATTATAAATATTGAGTATCAAACATATAAGTATTACAATACAATACAAATAAAAAATAAATATGTTGAATTCAACCCTGAAACCAAAATATAAGTCAAATTAATTTGGCTTGGGATTGTTATCTACTATTAGGGGGATTGATAGCTAATTCTTAACTTTTTTATTAAAAAAAAAAATAATTCATCACTTAATCTTTTTAACAACTAAATGTGATTGAAAATGAAGTATTTGGCAATTTAACTGTCAATTTTGGATCTTAGAGTCAAATAATAAATTTTGTGTAAAATTTCGTTTCGAGACATAAACGCTATTTTTAATTTATTAAAAAATTAATTTAATTTTTCAAAATTTATTATTCAATAATAAACTAAAAATTAAATTCACTTAAAAATATTATGTTATACAATATTAATGAATTTTAGATACTCAAATTCAAAATCCAAAACACCCACAATACTTTACTACCCTATCATTTAGTTGACCCAAAAATCAAATATCCTATAATTTATTAGCTATTGATTACAATAACTAGTGGTTCTTTAAAAATTCACACTCATGGTTTAATAAAGAAAACACCTTAAAAATCACTATTGCTGAGTGGTGGGGTTTGGTATTAGACTTGCGATTAATATGAAAACAATGTATCACAAATTTAAGATAAATAATTGTAGTGTGGTCTCTCTCATTACACAAAATGGAATAAACATAATCAGATTTCATGAATGAACATTCATATTCAATATATTTATAGTGAGTCAAATATGCATGCAAATTGATCAGCTTATTATAGAGATTATTTGGAAATTTGTTGTCATGTGCTAATGGTTCATTTTTAGGATATCTATAGTCTATTTTTACATAACATATTTGGAATATTTATGAGATTTTGTGTAGTCTAATTTTTATAATTTTATAAGGAGTCATTCTTTCTTCTTTAGAAAAAGAAAAAATACCTTAAAAATCATGAGATTAGAAAATCAGTTAAGATTTAAATCTTATTATTTTTTTTTTATATGATTATCCCTCTTACAGTTTAATAAAAAAAAAACACTATCTCTCTCATGGTTATTAAAAGTGATGAGATTAGAGAAACAGTAATTAAGATTTATATCTTCTTGTTATATGATTGAATTTTTTTTTTCAATTTTAAATTACTAAATAGTTTAATTGAGACTTTAATTTAATGAAAAAAAACATAAAATTTAATTAATGTCTTAATATAGTGGTAAGATGAAAAAAATTTCAATTATAATTTTCAAACCAATTTTAGATAAAAAAAACTCAAATAATAAAAAAATTAAAAAAGTTCTCTTAATTTTTTTATCCAAAAATTATTGTAATAAAATAGTATAAAATGGATGCTTATAGACATTATAAAGCACAAGTTGTTGGAGGTAGCAAAAGGAAAAATTGGACTTTCCAAGCAACTTTTGGTTGTTTTCCATTTGGCCAACAACAGCTCTGCGGCTGCTTTTTGTCTTCCCATTTTCCCATGTCTTCAACCCGTGTTTTGCTTTCTCCACCTGAAAATTTTCAGAATCCAAAACAATAACATAAACCTATCTTTTGGAGTCTCTCTCAAAGTTCTAATTTATAATTATTTTTTAATTAATTTTCAATTTTTCTGAAAATCTGTTCTCCATCTCAATATATATACATAATTAAATTATTTTTTAATTCTTAAAATTTGAATTAATTAATACTTATATTTCTATTTTTAGCCTATATATTTTGAGTCTATTGGACACTTTAATCTTTTTATTCATTTTCTTTCACTTTATAATTAAATTTTAATAAAATACTCAAAATACCTCCATTATTTTATAATTCATAGTTCAAGAGTTCAGCTTTTTGAATAGAATACTTTTTAATTTTTAAAATTTAATTTAATTAATATTTATGTTATTATTTTTTAAATTTAATTAAAATAAAAAATATATGAATATTTTTTATATGAAATATTTATATAAATTTTTTTATTTAATTTAAAATTAAAATAAATAAAATTACTTTTTATTTAATTAAAATAATTATTTAATTTATTTAATTTTTATATATTTAATCTAAAATTAAAATTAATAAAATTAATTTTTATTTAATTAAGATAATTATTTTTATTTAATTATTTAATTTAAAATTAAAATAAATAAACTTACTTTCATTTATTGAAAATTACTTTTGTATATTCAATTAAAATAATTAATTTTTATATATTTAATTAAAATAATTATTTTTTGAGTATATTTAACTAAAATTAAAATAATTATTTTTTGAGTATATTTAATTAAAATTAAAATAGTTATTTTTTGACTATATTTAATTAAAATTAAAATAATTTTTTGACTATATTTAATTAAATTTAAAATAATTAAAATTTTTTGATTTTCTCTTATTTTTTATATACAAGATTATTTTTTAATTTTAAATAGATAATTAGAAAATAGTTATTTTGATTAAATATGCAAAAAATAATTATTTTAATTCAATATAGAAAAATTAAATGAAAAGTAATTTTATTTATTTTAATTTTAAATTAAATATAAAACAAAGTAAATTAAATAATTAACTAAACAATAATATTTTAATTAAAATTATTTATTTTAATTTGAATTAAATAAATTAAAAATTATTTTAAATTTTATTAATTTAATTTTAATTAAATGAAAAGACAAAAAGAAGAAGAAGAAGAAGTAAAAATCTAGACAATAAAAAGAGAGGAGGTATTTTAGTTATTTTACTATATATTTTTCTAGTTTTTTTAAATTTTTTTAATAAAAATGTGAAAAAATTAAAGTATTTAAAGAAATTAAAGTATAGAGGATAATTAGTTAATTTTTTAAAAAATAAAAATATAAATGTTAATGAGATCAAAATTTAAAAATTTAAAAATAATTCACTCTATGTATATTATGTTCAAGCAATATTTAATTTTAAGTTAGAATTAAACATTTGATAATGAGAGAGAATATTTAATTATGACAAATGAATTTTTGAGTACAATAAACTTTTTGAATTAGAAAGAAAAAAAATAGGAAGATGAAGACAGTGTTCATAACTTCATATGCATTTGCGGCGTGACAAATGGATACGTCTCAATCTCAATAATCTTTCTATTTTTGGAAGTATACGTGTGTGCTTAGCAAAGCATGCATTAATTGACATATACAATTATTTCTATTCAACTGTTAGGAGAAATTGATTGCTAATTTGTACTCAACAATCTTATTAACAATTAAATGTGGTTGATAATATTTTACTGTCCTATCATTTAGTTGACCCAAAAAAAAATCAATTATCCTATCATTTATTAGCTATTCTTTTGAAAAATATGTACTCATGATTAAATAAAACCTTAAAATTTATGAGATTAGAGAACTCACAAAATAGCAAAATCTCCAATTTAACAGTATTGTGATAATATTATTGTCTGTGAGATCAAATTTAAAATATCTAAGAATAATTGTACAATATGATTATTAAATTAGAGATTGTGTGAGTTATTTATTTTTTTACGGGTGAGATTTGTAATTTAGATTTAATACTTTAATTATAATAGAACAAATTATAAGAATCTAAATATTTAAAAAAAAAAATACAAATCCCCTTTTGATAGAAGTGTTAAATCAAAGCGTAATATTTTCTATTTTCTTCTATTTTAAATAAAATGATGATATTTTATGAGTCGGATTACTATTTTTATTTTTTTAAAATTATATTATTGTTACATTGTCTTTAGGCTTATGGCCTGCAAGATAAGAGAAAATATCGAGAAAATAAGTATTAGAGAGTTAAATTTGTGACTTGACGAAAACTTTTTAATATTTAAGCTAGTGATTATGTTTTTAGAGTAAAGGCTTGAAAAATTCGAGTGGGTTTAGAGAATATTATAACTACATTCCCTATTTTGTGTTTCTGGTTCTAAATGGTCAGCCTTCTCTAAAAGGAAGAGGCTGAGTGTATTTAAGTTGTGTTCTCGTCTTGGAAATTTAAGTAATTAGGCGATATGACCTTTTCTGATTGATGGGTTTTCATCATGCTATATTATAGATAAACAGCAGGATGACACATTTACATATTCAACTATTAGACATGGACTTATGCAAATCTAAACCAATTTATGTCTTCTAGAGTTGTCAGTTATTGTGTATCTAAGAAGCTTGAAGGAGGTGTTAGGGCAAACTCTCCTTATATATTGCGTGAGCTCATTTAGTGGTATGGTAAAGTACTATCATAATGAGGTGGCTATAGACAAATTTTTGTTGCCTAGACATTTATTGGGCAACAAGATGCTAGTGGGTTTATCTATGGTTCTTTAGACTTATTGGCTATTTGCAGCTTAGACCTGATGAATTTTAGAGATACGAGGCCTATTATTTATAACTCTGTCATATATCGGACTTGATATGGATGGCTTAATTAATGTAACCATTTTTAATCTTTATAAGAGGTTCCCCTACTCCGCTGGTGTGAAAGGTTGAGTTCATAATAGGAGTAGTAGCATTTATTGGAGTTTCTCGTGATTTTGACTGGTGAAGCGTCAAGTATTTTAGAGTTGTTGGAGCTTGCAGGACGATCTTATTGATGACTCCTTATATGCACCTGAGGATTTTCTCGAGCATTGTAGCGATCATCTTTGAAAACTATAGATGTTATATAGGAATTCAAGAATAGTTATTTGGGTTTTTAAAGGATGCGATGAATGCAAAGAGTTTTAAAAAACTTAAAAGGATAGCCTTTAAGTCTTTGTGAGGCATTGGTCAACTCTTATACATAACCAAAACGTATCTTGATTTATTTGTTTGTTTCTTCTTAACTTTTTTAGTATAATACACTTTCTTTGTTTCGTTCACTTTTCACCTTCATAATCCTTTTTTTACTCATGGTAATTGATTCTTATTGTCTTCTAGTGCTCTTATGGCTTTGATGATCATATTGGATCTATGATGGATGTTTGACGTTCTCCTTAGCTGAGAAGAAGAAGTCATTGTTATTATATGCATGGGCTTTTGCTTAGACTGATCAAAAGCACTTGGCCTTCCACACTTTTTAGATTTTAGATATGTCCTAGCTCAGTTGGCATCTTAGATCATCAAAATTGGTTTTCTCCTTAAATGATCTCGATGGAATTGACTCTTTCCTTGAACCTGACTTGTCTTTTAATTATGTTTGATTTATTTATTGTGTTCCCTGAAGACCTAACCGTGCGAAGCAACAACTATAAGACCTTGAAGAACACATGCAAAGAAAGAAGCAACCAAGACCAAACTAAATGAGGCACCGTCAATAAAACCTTAGAGGGGACATGCAAAGAAAAATGAAATAGAGACACCCGATTAGATAAGGCAATGATAATAAAACCTTGAAGGGCATATGCAAAACAATAAAAACCTAAATAATTGAGGCAAAGTAAGAAAGACCTCAAATGGCACATACAAGCAGATATCTTAGTCAAAGACCTAGAAAAGGTAGATATCTCGCAAGTAGGTCTTACCTCGCCTTCAGAGAGGACTTGTTTTCCTGGAGAACTTCCATCTAGAGTATACTAGGTCTTATTATGCCTCCAATAGGACTTGTGCCCAAAGTTTACTTAGTTTTATTTAGGTCTCAACTAGAAGTCCTTATGTCTCAAGATCTTCCACCTGGTTTTCACTAGGTCTTATGATGCTCCATATGGAGGTCTTAGTATCTCATGGTATTTTGCCCGGTGCTCACTAAATCTTTATTTAAGTCACATGGTGCTTTCTTATCTTATACAACTCCTTCTGATGAGCATTTATGGTATCGTCTAGCTTTTGGCTTCCATACTTGAAGGATAAGGGCTTGATTAGATTGAACCTTTGCTGCCAATATAACATTGCTGACCTTTGGAGTTTCCTTTTCTTAGGTTCTCCTTTTTTAGTCTTGCCATGGGTTTTTTCCTCCATTATTGAGTCTTTTCCCCTAGTACTTTGGCATGAAGTATATGCGCTACTTATAGGTTATGGCTAAAAGGTCAAGGACACTAAAAATTTCTGAGGTCACTCAATCTCTCTAAAACCTTCTTCTGAGGAGTCATTTCCTTAGAAGATGCTTGTACTCCCTTGTTCTTCTTATTGATTTAACCCATTCCAATAAAATTGTAGAATTAGAATTTGTGACCTTCTAGGTATATATGTATTTTTTTTTTGTTCCCACGAACATCATCCCTACAGATAACACCAAATTTGATGGGGCTTTTCCTAATAGGTCTCAAGCTTTGAGGTTACCTATCACCAAGAGTGGAGCTGAAGTTGCCAGACCTAAGTAACTGAAAGATGGGTTGCTTTTTCTTTGGACATGTGTCTTTCAAGAGAAGGGAAAAAGAGAGAAAAAAAAGCATTAGAGAGTCAAATCTGTGGCTTGGGCGGTTTCTAATGCTTAAGTTATTGATTGTATCTTTAGATAAAAATATGTGGAATTCAAGTGGATTCACTATTACCTTATTTTCCGGCTCTGGCTCTAAATAGCCACTCTCTCCTTAGAAGGAAGGGGTTGAGTGTATTTAGGTTGTGTTTCCACCTTGGGAATTGAAGTGAGTTGGTGATGTGGCTGCTTTTAATTTTTAGGTCTTTATCACATCATACTGTAGATGAATAGTGTAATGACGTATCTACATAATTGACTGTCAAGTATGGAGCCTTATATTGATCTAACCTGAATCTCATTTCTTGGAGGTGATAGAGATTGTGTCTAAGAAACTTGTAGGAGGTGTCAACGCGAACTCTTCTTGTATGTTGAGCAAGCTCTTCTTATGACAAAGTAAAGTACTGCCTCAATGAGATAGCTCTGGGCGAGTTACTTGCTTCCTAGATGATCATTAGGTGATGAGGTGTGAGTGGACCTACTTATGCCTTGAGTCTATTGGTTGCTAGCAACTTGAACCTAACAATGTTTGTAGATTAGAGGCCTACCATATATAGAGGGTGTTTGGGTGAAAACCCAGTTTTGAAAAATAAAGTTTTAAAAATGCTATTTCAAAATAAGCTGGCACGTCTAGCTTAAATTTTTTTTATTTTTAAGTTTCAAAATGATATTTTGAATTAATTTGCCAAACATTCCAAAATACCATTTAACGTTTTTTAAATTTCAAAACGATATTTAATGTCTATTTTAAGGACATTCAAACACCCTCATAGTTTTGACCTATATTGAGCTTGATTTAAAGGGCTCAATTGATATAATCATTTTTAATTTTTATCTTCATCAAAAGAAATCAAGTCGTATCATAATAAATTGGTTTGAGTTTAATATAAATGGATTACGGCATGTCAAAAATTAAGATATAAATAGGTTGATTTGCATAACCACGCAATCACATGTTATAATTTATTTAATAATATATGTATATGTGAAATAGATAATACATGTTACATTTAATAATGTGTTACACTTAAACTTCTAATAAATCATTTAATTTATATTGTAAATTTTTTTATTCTGATTAATAATTAATTAATTAAAATAAATAAAATATAAATATAAATTCATAACAAAAATTGTAGATTAATTAGAATTAATTTACTTTACATGCTATAAAAATATCTTTATTTTAACTTACTTTATATTTTAGAATTAAAATTTATTAAATTCTACATATTTCTTTTTAAGTTAATTATGCATTAATTAAGACTAAACATATTAATATATTGAAATTTATGATAAAAAATATATTTATATGTCATATTTTAAGAAAATTCATTTCAATCTATATATTTAAATAGATCAAACATATTATATATATGATACATATAATAAAAAAATTCAGATTAAAATTCGAAAATCTCAATATAATTAATAAATAATTAAGATTAAAATTGATCATTTTAATATTATATTAATATTATAATACGACACAATTACAATGACATGATACTAATTGCCATACTTAAAAATATCCATTCCATTTCATGTGGTTCAAGCTCATCTATAGCCAGCATTAGTTGACAATTGAAAAACCTATTCAACTTTACTAAGATAAGCTGATTTAATATTACTATAATTTCAGTATTTATTTATAATTTATAAATAAATTTTAAACTTCAATTTCATTTGTATTTTTATGTATATCAAAAATATATAAATGCTTTGACATTTACACACACATCCCCCTTGATAAAGAAGAGTATTAACCACAAAGCATATGTATGGAGCTTAACTCAGTCACAAATTTCAATTAAGCAAAAAATTACTAGAAATCTTATAGTTACTAATAGTAATGTGAAAGGGATGCTATACCTACAAATTTTGATTGGAGCTTGCAAAAGGCAAAATTAGAATTTGAAAGAAACTTTAGGTTGTTTTTCATTTGGCCAAAAACAGCTCTGCAGAAGAAAAAAGAAAAATATATAAATGGGATTACATATTAGAAAAATCCTCTCTAGTTATCCAGAGGAGACTTCTTTTTGTCTTCCCATGTCTTCAACCTATCTTTTGCTTTCTCCACCTGAAAAATTCAGAATCCAAAAATAATAAGATCAAATTATTTCTATATGAGTAATATAAGAATTCAAAAATCTAATTTTTACTAAAATTTATATAATGGCAAACTCAGAATTTTAGTTGAGAAAGGCGAAAATTCGTAACTAAAAGCCCAATTAGAAAAGTTTTAGAGAATGAAAATAAAAATTTAGGGGAGCAAATATGAAAAAAAATTAGAGGGGACAAATATATATATATAAAAAAAAAAGTAAACAATTTAATACATGATATTTAAATTAAATTGTCTATGGTTCCTAATATTTTAAAACTTAATTTCCTTTCAGCTCTAAATGAATGTATGAAAAAGCACTTTTTCCACCAAAAGATATAGATTTCTCACTAATGCTAATGATAGCATGAAGATTAAAGTGTAAACCAATGTGTATTATGTTAAAAAAGCAAAAAAGAAAAGAGAAGGGACACAAAAAAAAAAACATAGATTTTTTCACTAATACTCATGATAGCATGAGGATTATGAAAAATTTTATATTTTATCTTTGTAATTTATCCTTATGTTGAGGAAACAAATAGAAAAAATCATATGATACACCAAAAAGGAAACATATTAAAAGAAATAAAGAAAGATAGAAGAGCAAGATAAAAGAGAAAAAGCTCCAATTGGTGGTTGAATCTGATAATGACTGATGAGGTTTATAAAGAAAGCATGGGTTACCCTTACCCATAAACTATGGGCTATGGCCCTCTCCATAATTCATCCAACTATCTAATAATGTCCGAGACTGCATTAATTTTAAGGAAAAATACATTTTTTTTATTATTATTATTTTAGATTTATCTTAAAGGGATGATTGGAATTTTTTTTTTATAACATTCAATGAATATTTAATTATTGAACTGAAAAAAATATATTTATTAAAAGAAACCTATTAAAAAATATGCGATAGCATATATGTCTCTCCTGGATCAAACATAAAGAAATTTCTTGCTAACCAATTTATTCAGAGACTAAATCAGGAAATTAATTTTGGATAAACTGATAATTAATTCTATATAAAAATTGAGTTTGGATGAGTCAAGTGAAAATTTATCTATAAACTAATGAACTTTTTTTTGCTGAGATTACTAAGGGTACATGGCTTCGTCCCTGTCTAATGCTTTATTAGCTTCTTTTGCTACATGACTTAGACAACTATTAAACAAAAAACTAAAGAGTAGTTGTATCTTTTCTACTATTGTATCAATCTCCCAAGGACAATCCTTATCGTGGGTTTTACAACACTGCACTACTAAGGAGTCAATCTCAATCTCCACCATCACAATTGTTAATCTATAGTTTTTTTTTAGAATATGATTACTTCCCTAAGAATTATTGCCTCTGCCATCAATATTGATCTACACTTGATTATCTTAGTTCTAGCATGAAAAAGTTATCATGTCGCATCTCTATAGACAAAAGCCACACAAGCTTCCTTTCTTACAATGATAAAATTCAAAAACTCTTGAGTGCCATAAACACACATTTTTTTTTTATTGTTGCATAAAATTTCTTCGCGAAGAACATAAAAACTTCTTGAAGGTTCTGAATTGAAATCAAAATATCATCAAAATACACAATAATAAATTTTCTAATGAATGACCCTAAGGACTGGTTCATCACACGCATAAATGTGCTAAGGGTGTTAGATCAGCCAAATGATATTATTAACCACTCGTAGAGGTCTTCATATGTTTTTAAAGGTTGTTTTTCATTTATCTCCAAACCTAATGCAAATCTAATAATACCCACTCTTTAAATTCAGCTTAGAGAATACAGTTGCCCTACTAATATGATTAAGTAAATCATCCAAATGAGGAGTAAAAAATATGTTTCTCATTGTGATTTTATTAATGGCTCGACTGTCTAAACACTTTTGCCACATTCCATCCTTCTTTAAGGTCATTAATACCGGAACAACACAAAAATTCAAACTCTCCCTTATATGTCCTTTGTCCAGTAGTTCCTTTACACGTCTACATAACTTCTTATGTTCATTGGGCCTCATGCTGTAATGTGGTCTGTTTGGCAATGCCACACCTAGTTCTAAGTCAATTTAGTGTTGAATATCCCTTAGAACTAGAAGACCATTTGATAGCACATTAGGAAAGTTTCCCTCAAACTCAACAATTGTAAGGGCTGCTACAAGAGGCAAGCTCATTTCTTCCTTGACTTCTTTCTCTACTGCTTACTCAATCAGCATATACACTATTTCAAACTCCTACAATTTCCCATCAAACTTAGCCACTAATAATAGATTAGTATTGTCCTTAGAAGGCCTAGTTTATCTGATACCTTACTGGATAATAGTACAATCTTCGAACTCTCAAACATAAAACTATGAATACAACCTCATCATCATGTTTCATATCTCGATCATATATCCAAAACCTTTCTAATAATAAATGACATACATCTATGTCAAACATATCACACTACACTTCATCTTTATATTTTGTATAAAAAAAAAGTAAAACTCGTTGGATTACAGTACCTCAATTCCCCTTTTCAGCTAATATTTCTTGTATGGTTTAAGATATTTTTATGGCTTGATATTTAACTTATGCACTACTTCTAAAGATATAAGATTTTCACAACTACCATTATCAATGATAAAGTGGTATACCTTTCCCATAATAGTACAAGTAGCCTAAAAGATGTGCCACAACCAATCATCATCATCTATATTTGGATGTTAGAGAAGATCTTCCTATCACTAATGCAATCCACGTTTCTTCATCCACTAGCTCTTCATCCATTGGTTCTATGTCAAATTCGAATACACCAATAACTTCTTCACTGTCATCATCGCCTTCATCAGTTTCAAAAAAAGGTGTCTTTTCCCCACCATCTTCTTGCATTTGGATTGTCTATGATTAATCTCTCTATAACCAAAGCTCCTTATACCGCCACTAGCTGTTTATTGGGTTGGCTAATGTAAGAACTACTATCCTGATTCACTTCATTGCTACTATTATTGATCCTACATGAGCTTCCACATTAAATCCACTCATAGGATTGTTGAAATAACTATCTTGTTTTTTAACTTGCAAAGCTCTCTGATAGGTCTTAGAGACAAATACAAGATTAAACATATTAATTATATCCTGAACTTTTTCCTTCAATTCTCTAACATACCGCTATTATCTAATTCTTTGTCTCCTATATTTTTTTTTATGTATTGTCAATTGGTAAAATTTAGAGGTATATTCATCTACTGATTTGTTTCCGTTGTCTCAAGTTCTACAACCTATGGTACATTATGCACTAAAAATTATAAGGTAAAAATTTATACCACAATTTTTTCTTTATCTTCTCCCAAGTAACAATTTTGGATTTACCCAATGTGGACCTATTTAACTTTGATTGCTTTCATTAGGCCATTACCTAACTAGGGATGGCAATTTTACGAGGTGGGGTAGGTTTTTAATTTTAACTCGAGACGGATTCGAATCGGATACAGATAATGATATAATCCGCCCCAATTATATATATTATATATTTTTTTATTTTTTATTATTATATTTATATTTAATTTATATTTTTAATTTATAGTTATTTTTATGTGAAATATAAATTATTTTATATGGATATATGAAAAAATACATAAATAAATATATACATATAATAAAATAATATTAAATATTTTTTTAAAAATAAAAATAAAAATAAATTTATAAATGGGTATTACCCAACCTATCTTGTTATTGGCCCCGCCCCATCTCGAAGCGGGGCTGGTAGCTAGACATATATTTTTAATTTTAAATAAGTGGAATTTGAATTTTATAAAATCTGTCCCATACATGACCCTTTACAATTCCTATACCTAACCTCACAGCCTTGTCGCTACTAATGTCATCTGTTTATTGTTCGATCCTTTTTTGAATTTCATTATTTCCTTAACTCTAGCTAATCAGTCAAAAAATTCTTAGAGTTAGATACTTTCATGGAACTTAGGAATCTCAGTCCTTATACATTTTTTCAGCACCTAAAATCTTACTTAATCTGTCTACAATGTCTTTGTGAAACTTTCTCGTTCGAATTGTTATCAATCTCAGTTGGATTACCATACATTTCCTCTTGTTTATAATCTTCATCTCTCCTCATTGGATTCCCTTCACACAAATTTTTCAAAAACCTAGTATCTGCGTCATACATAACTCTATTTTTTCGACTCAATAATGCACACACTGCTCCAACTATATTGCGTTGTTAAGATCATAAACCTCCACTATATGTACTGTTTTGGCGTCTAAAGTCTGTTGATTCGCAAGTGAATATCAGACAATTAATTATCAAAGTTTGTTGCTTCAAAAGACGGCCAAAATTTGAAATAAATTATTTTTCAAAGAGAAAAATAAATTTTATTAAATTATATAAGCTGCCTCCAAACACTAAGACTTACATAAAATATACAAAAAATTACTTTTAAAATACTAGAAAGTAAAAATGATAACTTTTTTTGAAAAGAAAAGAAATCACCAAATTACTTAATTAACAAAAATTAATCATAACTAGAATCACGCTTAAACAACACCTTAAATCAATCTTCCTATTAAAAATAATTAAGAAAACTAAAATTAGCAAAAATGAAAAGAACAAATAAAATTACTAAAACAAAGGCTTAAATAAAGAAATTTAGCCAAAAAACTATGTTCATACCACCAAAAGATTATAAGTCTAAATCATAACAATGATTTCAATTGGCATAGACTCAAATTAAACCCAAAATTCAACACTGTCAATAATTTCTTTGACTTTAACCCCTTTATATAATCAAATCAATCCAGAAAATTCATAGCTTATAGTTCTCATGCATTAAACTTAAAACCTCCCATTTTAAATTAATTGTAATAGATGTTATTAGAGATGGCAAACCAGTTGGGCCGGGAATCACTTCAAATTCGGGTCAGTTTAGATTAAGGTCAGATGGACGAGTTATCTTGGATTGCGAGCGGATCGGATTGACTTAAAGAAAGATTTCATATCAAATTCAGGTTGATTTATGGATAATGGGTAGGGTTGGGTCAAGCCACCTAAAAAATACTTTTTAAAAAAATATTTATTTTCATTTTAAAATTTTTTATTCATAATTTTAAAAAGATCAAAAAATTAAAGATAAAAATAATCATATATTCAATTATAATTATAAATATATGTAATATTTATAATATTATTTGATATGCCTATTAATTTATATACATAAGTAAATTACCAATATAATAAATTACTAATCATATTTTAAATTATTTATTATATATTTTAATAGTTATTTAGTTAGTGATTTTTACAATTAAATTTCTTTTTATATTAAGAAATTAGAACTCAATATTACCAATTTATTATTTAGTAAATTAATAGTTAATATTTAGTAATTAATAAGTAATAATTATTAATTTTCATTAGTTAATTTCCTATTACTTATTACTTAACACTACTTGTAATCAGTTATTATTAATTAATTAGTTATTATTTAGCATTCATATTAATAATTAATATTTAATAACTATTACTTATAAATTATTACTAATTAATTATTTATTACTTATTAATAATTAGTTATGATTCGTCAATAATAATTAATTATTTATTATTACGCACTTCTGATATGATTTTGAAATTTATAGATTAAAGGTGAAAATTATATAATTTCTATAAATTATAGAATGTGTAAAAAAATTTATAAATAACAATTAATAATGTAACAAATAAATTTTCAATAAGGTAATTAGTAATATTTTTATTTACTTAAGACTATATGAAATCCTATTTGAATTAAATATACAAAAATTCATATAAAATTTAGTTGTAATCTTGTAGGTAATAGAATAATAAAAATTATAAAAAATTAAAAAGTATATATAAATTATATTAAACTTCATAAATATTTAAATTTAAATATAAAATCCAATTAACTTGAAATTAAATATAAAAATTTAATAAAAATACTTTAAAATATAAATATATTTTAATATCTAAACTTAACAAAAAATTTCAAATGATTTAATGGTTATTTTAAATTTAAATTATGAAACGTCTTGAGTTATATGCTCACATTTAACATTTTATTTTTTTAGTATATTTACATATATACTCAATTTAATAAGATTTATATTCAGATAATATTAAAAAATTAACTTAAAATATAAATATAAAATTTAGTAAAAAGTATAAAATATAAATATCTTTTAAAATATCATAAACAAATTTAGTAGTAGATATTTTAAAATATATTTATTTTAAGTTTATAAATTTAACAAAATTAGTTAGTCGATTGATGGTTAATTAAATTTATCAATATTAGAGGTATTAATTTTTAATCTCACTTTTATCATTATATATATTTTTAATATATATTCAAAAGTCTAAAAAATGATATGAGATCCGGACTCGTAAATAAATAATAAGTAATTTTAATAATAAATATCATAAAGAATTATTTTATTTTTGAAAATTTTGCATAAATTTTAAAAAATTTTAAATAGATTATAATATTAATAAATAATAATAACTGAAGCAAAAATATTAACAAAATAATAAGTTAGTATAATAATTTGAAACTTATTTAAGTAATTATATAATTACTAGATCGATTCGCAGATTTATATATATATGATTTTTTTATTATATATATATACTTGTAAAATAATTATTTATAAATCATTGTCATATGCAAATTTCATTCATTATTTAATGATTATTTAGTTAGTAATATTTAAAATTAAATTTATTTTTTATGTTAAAAAATAAGAATTTAGTATTATTAACTTATCATTTTACAATTAGTATTTAGTAATTAATATTAGTTATAATTAATTAATTTGTTATTACTACTTGTAATTAATTATTACTAATTAATTAGTTATATTTAACACTCATATTAATATTTAATACTTAATAATTACTACTTATTAATTATCACTAATTAATTATTTATTACTTATTAATAAATACTTGTGTTAATTATTAATAAATAATTATTTACTATTTAGCACTTTGTGATATAATTTTAAATTTTATACATTAATTGTAAAAAATATATAATTGTCATAAATTATATTATGTATAAGAAATTATAAATAACAATTAATGATGTAACAATTAAATTTTCAATAAGATAATTAATCATATTTTTTATTTTTAAAGTTATATGAAATCTAATTTGAATTATATATGTGAAAATTAACATAAAATTTTATTTATTATTTAGTAAGAAATAGAAAACCAAAAAATATAAACAAATTTAAAAGCATTTATAAATTATTTAAATATAAATTTCAATTAACTTAAAATTAAATATAAAAATTTAGTAAAATTAGTTTAAAATTTATTTTAATATGCAAATTTATTTATATTATGTTATATATATTAATTTATAGAAATAACTAATAAGTAAAATTATTAAGATAATAAATTATTAACAATATTTAAAAAGCTCAAATTAATATGCCAATACTTATTATAATTATAAGTTATAAACTCCAGTTTTCTATAATTTTATTTATTATATATTTTAATATCTTAATATATGTCAGTTATTATTATTAATCGTTTATTAAATTTAAATGTTACCTTTTGATAATTTTGATTGTTGAATATTAATATAAAAATATATATGAATCAAATTTATTATATATAGACCAATTAAAAAAATAACAAAAATATATTAATATGTTAGTTTTATATATAACTATATAGTTAATTGTCATATACAAAAACACAATGTTGTAAAAAATATGAATGAAATAATTTCAATAATTTCATATGTGCTAAGTTAATTTTTTAACACATGATAAATTTTTAAGGGATACTCTTAATTAAAATATGATAAAAAAAATTGAGATAATAGATATAATAATAAATATCATAATATTAATTTTTTTATTTTAATGAAATTATCTAATAAATTTAATTATTTTTATTAATTTATTTCGGATCATAGGGGCAGATTATGGATTGAGTTATAAGTCAGGTCATTGAATCGGGTTGTCGGATTAGACGGGTTAACCTGCGAATTTGGATCATTTAGATTCGAGTTATTTGAATTGAATCATTTTCAGGTTAGATACTATTTAAACGAATTATGGGTGGTATTCGGATCGAATTATCGAGTTGGATTAGAATTTGCGAAATCTAGATTTTTTTTTTCTCTCTCTTCTTATTGGAATAGAACCTGAGCTGTTAGGCACTTAGTAGTTAAATTAAAACCAACATCCCTTTGAAAAAAAAAATTAAAATAATAAAAAAAGTCAACATGCTACAAGGGAGCCCGTCATTTATCTTAGTTGTTATTTGTACTAATTATTAATAAATTTAATTTTTAATAAGATTTAAATTAAAACTTTTATAATTTTAAAAATAATTTTAATATTATTTAATAAAAATTTATTGATAAAAAATCACGATGTTAATTATAAAAATATTGGGGATAGTGTTTAATTGGATTATTTTAAGGGTGCAAAGGAGTACTGGTAATTTAGGATAAGCTCCTCACTAGTTACAACTGATAAATCATAATGGAATAAGAGCCCCCACATCATACTCATACTCACTACTACGCACATACTTTTTGAAATATAAATTAATGTCTTGTAAAATTATTTATTAGTGGCAGACTGAAATGATTCTTGCAAAATAATTAATGTCTTGTAAAATTTACCTCTTTATTCCAATCTGTTCTGTAAGTAACCCATGTTAAAATTATAGTCTGCAAGAACGTGCCTCCTATCATCCCTGACCATATTCCCTGCAAATACAATAAATTTATGAATTAGAATATTAAAATGTTATTATTATAATAATAGAATTAATGTTTGATTTATAAATTATATCAGAAGTTCAAAATTTTAATAACTTTTTTCATCTGGTTTAAATTAAAGTATGTGTACCTGAGCACCCAGGTTGAACTTAAAGCCAAGAAGCACCCCAACTGGAACACCAATTAGGTAATAACATCCTACATTAACATAAGCAACAAATGCTTGCCATCCACATCCAACAGCCACCCCTAATTCATTTTTACAAAATTAGGATTATTTGTTAAGCTTAATTAATTAACTAATTAGAAAAATTGATGAGTTAGCAATAAAATAATTACCAGATAAAACAGGTTGAATACCATTAAGAATGAGAGTGAGAGCCAAGAAAGGGCTCATTTCAGAGACAGCTTTAGAAACAACTTCACCTTCAGTAAAAATGTAGCTGAGGTAATCACGCAATACCATCACAATAATGGCTGCAATTACAGCAATAATGAAAGAGCACATTGTCACCACTATCACTGAAAATGCAGCTGATTTTGGATGTCCTGCTCCTAGTTCATTGCTCACTCTCACACTGCAATTATATATATACACGTAAATGTAGTCTAAAATTATTTAGAGTGAAAACTAAAAATCCATATAATTGATCTCAATTCATTTTGGGATTAAAACTGATCAGTTGAGTTGAGTTAGTGTATCTATATATATCATTGCACTACCCATTAATAATAGTCATCATATAACATCATGAAAGTTATTGGAAAATGAACTCGGTATTGAAAAAATATAAAGTATAACGAGAATTTAACATGTAAGCCAATTTGATATTTATAAGTTCACTTTCATAAGATATCATTAGATTTGGAATGTCTACTTAATGGGTGTTTGGTAAAAAAATTTGATGCAATTATTAGCTTTTTTATTTTTAACAACTGCATCATAATGTTTGGTTACTGATAGCGATTAGCTGTTTGGTAGCTATTTGGCAGTCAAAAAAATATATTTGAAGTTGTTTATTTCATGCTAAAGAATTTAAGTCTTTGAAATTAATTTACTTTGAGCAAACATGACGTAAAGGCCATCAAATTATTTTTTCCTAAGAAAAGATGGCCAAAGGACCATAAATATTGAAGTCCCAAGCATAAGGGCCGCCCGATCCTTGCCCTGGGCTGGACGACCTTGCTTAGGGCTGGACAAGGCTCTGCTGCTTTGATACTTGCTATTTTTGGTGTTTTTCATGCCTTTTATATATTTGTATTTGTATTTGTATTTTTTTTTTTTGCATTCTATGAGTAATCTATACTTAAAAACCTTATGTACATGCATGTAAATCATATTTTAATCTTGTAAGATGTATAAGTTATGCATATCAATATGTTATTATTTGGATGATCATGTTGTATTGCTTAGTTTAGGGCTAAAACACTTTGATTTGCATGATTAAACTTCATAATGTCATTTATGTGTTTAAACATCTTTTTAATTGCTTTCATATGAGCATATTAATGATGGTTACCTACTACCATTTTTAGTTTATTATAATAAAATGACTTGTTTTGATGTTAAAGTATGAGATTTTGCTTGATTATCTTATCTAATAATATGGACATACTTTAATTGCTTTTGAATATAAGTTATATGATTAGACCATATGAATTAGCTACTGTTTTAATTAATATCTTGAATAATTACATGTAAATGAACTTAATATGATGATTAAGATGAATTGAGAAAGCATGATTAGTATATATAAGTTGCTTGTCATTTTGTCATATATATTATATTTGTATTTTCTTATTAAAACTAACTATGTTGGAATTCTCCCATGAAAAAATGCATTACATGAGAATCATAAAGCCAATGAGGCCCATCATTTACTAAGGCAAATGGGCCTAAACCTTCAGACCTATAATCAAATCAATAGTTACAAAGGTCATGTTTGAGCAATTAAAATTCATTTCTCCTTCCATTTCTTTAGTATGGATTTTTATATTAATTGAGGATTGTAATCATTTCTCATCCTCTTTTATTATTAGATTGTTATATGCATGCTTGTATGAAAATTATTTAATTTTGATGGATTGTACACTTATTTGCTAGGTTACTTAGTGGACTCATTTACCTTTCCATTTATTTAGGACTCGTGTGCTTTACTTATGTGTATGTTTATATTTTTAAATGTTTATATATCTCATGTGATGTTACATATATAAATTGCTCATTCATTAAAAGTATATTAGAGTTCTCTTTCATTAAAACTTTTGGCTTATAGTAGAAACTGGTTGTAATGGCTAGACGGGCAAGGAGTGCTTAAAACCTTCCCAATTTGTATTCCTATTTCCTTACCTGAATCTCTAGATAAGGCAGATTGGTGCTCTGTCAATGATACAATCATCGCTCATTTTCTAAAGAAAAAATTTCTTTCCAAATGTGGTCTCGGTAACACTTAAAAAAATAAGTGGCAACTTTTTTTCTCCTGTTTAGTTTGTCTTTGTTGTCTTTTGTAAAGCTTCAAGCCTAACAGAACCTTGAACGTCATTGAAAAAGATACCATAATCTAGCGACTCCATTGGAGACAGAGAAAAACCGATTTCATTAGCTAAATTTTTAATGATTGACAACTTTGATAAACTTTTATTACATTGTTGAACACTTCACACATGAGGCACAAAGTAACAAGTCCCTATTTTACCCTTGATGGAGTCAGCAATAAATATAATAGCTCCACTCGACCTATTATTTTATTATGTGGCCAACCGCCACTTGTGAAACTATATTGTACTATATAAAAGCGAAACTGCCCGGTCGCTCGTACCAAAAGTGCTCCACTCGACCACTTTGGGAGACATATTAGGTATCTTCATTCGTAAGGAATGTTAAACCTTAAGACCGATTTCAGCCCATGTAATGGCCTAGTAATTTCCCCTAGAATGTCTATAACAATTTTTACATATGATTCAAAATTATCTTGATGTATAAGCCTTAAATGTATATGGTGACTTTCTACTCTCTTTCATGCAAAAGTTGAAATTTCATGAGACTTATATAACCTATTCTTTTGGATCAACTCTGTATGTTCACTATATAAGAAAGAGAAAATATTCCTATGGATAGAACATTTCACTAAAGCCCAACACCTAAGAAAGATGTAAAGATTGTGTGGAATGAATAAGGGTGGAGGCATGACCCATTGCATGTTTATGATTATAAATGAATGAATGGATTGTTTGCTTTGTTCTGCTATGTGTTATTGTGAACCATGCATGCATAATGTATAATCTAATATACAATCTGTTGTAGCCATATATGAAACATCTTCAAATGTTTAGATTTGAATCTAAGTTGATGAGCTCTTGGAAAAAAAATAGTAAAAACCCTAAACGAAAATTTAAAATAATTAAAACGTAGTTACGTGAAAGGAGTATTGGTAGGCGATTTTTCATAAATCCTAGAAAGTGCATTGCTTAGAATTAATTATGGTTAATCTAAGTTTGGCAGATTAGTAATATGGAAAAATAATTAGAGGATTAAATGGAATTAGAAATAGTGTAAATTAATTAAATCAATTAAAAGACTTAAAAAGAAGACTTAGAAAAACTTAAGTTTGAACACTTTTCGGTGTTCGATTTTTAATAAATTTTAAAGTAAATTTTTATCCAATTTTTTTTCGCACGCCTAAAATTTGATGAATAATGGATGAGTTAAAAATAGAATTGAGTAAAATTGATAAAATTTAAATACTTAAATAGTAAAGTAAAAGAAATAGAAGAATAAAAAGAGGAAAATAACAATTTTATAAATTTTGAGAGATGGAGATAAAATTTGATCAATAAATAAAATAATTAAAAAAAAAAAAAAAAAGCAATTCTATATGGTGTAAAATTTAACTGACCTGGCAGCAGCATTGAATCCAACTGAAATCATGAATACCCATCCAGATATTGTCATGCTGCAAGAAGAATCAAATTAATTAATATTAATTTTATAGAGGATTTGTTATTCGTTGCTCAATAATTTTCATATATATATATATATATATATATATATATATATATATATATATATATAATTAGTTCAACTCCAAATTACAATTTTAAAAATTACTGCTTCATTCCACCTAAATATTAGTTTCTCAGGTTTAGTTGGATCTAAAATCAAATAAATGAAGAGTGTTATAATAGGTGACAGTCAGTATAGAGTTTTGTCCTATCTCATAAGCATGACAATACTGCTTAGTTAAAATTTTTGAGTAAAATATATATAAATATTTCCATGTGGATATAATTAATAAAGTGATTACCAAACAGAGAGAGAATCCAATGCAATCTGTGGATTTGGAAGCAAGCCTGCAATCAACACCAGAACTTGAAAATACCAAGTCTCCAAACACAACATCACAGCTGATGCAGCTGACAATTTAAAAAAACCCCAAAGACCAAAAAAAGCTTGCAGGCTAAAACCTGTCCATGTTTCCTTACATTTTTGGCTCATTACAATGTAAGCAAATTGAGCCAAAACAATTATCCACCAAGACAAACTCAGAACCAAGGCTGCCCCAAACAACCCCCAATTCCACTTTAAAATAGCGAGCCATGAAAATAACAGGTGAACTACCAGTGTAGCCAGGGATATGTATGCACTGGGTGCTATTATGCTTTGTGCTTGTAAAAATTTTTGTATGGGAAAATTAGCTGCATAAGCAAAAATTTGAGGGATTAATCCATAAACGAATAGTGCTGCTGCAGACGCTATGTCGTTTGGTTCGCCTAGAAAGAGTAAAATGGGTTTGGAAAAGGCATAGATGAGAGTTAGAGGTATCCCAGTAGCCATTAGCAGAACGGTTGATCTTTGAAGATATATTCCTAACATTTCATATTTGTGTGCTCCATATGCTTGCCCACAAAGGGTTTCCACTGCACTTCCCATGCCAAGCTGCAATATTATATATATTTTGGGTATTAAATACCGTGCAAAATAACAAATATTACAATTCAATATAGACAAGAAATACATCTAAATAAATCTTAACAAATCTATATTTCGAATATGCAATCTTAGAGGACCTTAATTTTAATTCCTACCACTATACCACATCCTCATTGACAATAGACAAGTTTTATTAAAAATAAAATAAAATATTTAAATGAGAAAAAAGAAAATGAAATATTCAAATGACAATTTCAAGTGCTAGAAAAAAAAAAAACCTTCAATTTAAAATAAAAAATAAAAAATAAGCCTTTAAAATTTCATCTTAATAATTAATAAAACCAAAATGAAAATTAATCATCCTAAAAAAAGAAATATATTAATAATTAAGATTTAATAGTTTAAAATTATTAATGTTAAAATTGTAAACTAAGATAAACTGAAGCATATATAATATATACTAATAATATATACTAACCTGAAGTATATATTATAAAAATTGTAAATTATTAATAATAATTTGATATGATTGAAATTTTTCAATATTCCTAACCTTTCAGATAAAAAAAAAAAAAAAAAATTCAACATCCTAATTAAATTGGAAGTATATATATATATATATATATATGATCAGGTTAATTTGAAAACGTACCAGAAGGCCATAAGCAAAAATTTGGATTCCAGTGTTTCCAAGAGAAACAGCAGCAAGCTGAAGATTTCCAAGATGACCACAGAATATCTGAGTAGACATAGAGACCACATTATTCAGCAGATAAACAATCACTGCCGGAGCTGCAAGTTTGAACAGCAATTTCAGTTCAATCCATGTCGCCAATCGAGCCCTTTTTAGCCCTGAATTTCCCTCTGTATTCGTTAATATTTCTTCTAGCTCTGAGTTCATTCCATGCCCTGACTTGAAGCTCTCTAGCAATGGCTGATTAGAGCTCATTTTCTTTTTCTTTTTCCTAAACTATAAAATGTAATTAATGCAACCACACAAACACACACTTTATAGGAATATTTACTTTGTCTCTTTTAAAATGTCATTTTTTTGGGGTTGAGTTGTCATTTTACTTCAAGTTTGGATAGAGTGTAACCCTTTGATTCTTTTTTTTTTTTTTTCTAATGTATAAAGTAAATAATTCCTATTATTAAATTATTATAAAGATAAAAACAAAAAAAAATTATTATAAAGACAAAAAAATTATCATATTCATACTGAATAAGTTCAACCATCATGACAAGATATATATAAATAAGTTTGTTATATTTGAAAATACTTTTTAATATGATTAGCCAAAATATAAAAATTTCAAAGTAATTAATTATTTTATTAATTATTCTGTCAAATATTATACTGTTAGAGTTGGAGAGAATGTGAGCAGATAAGGTGGTCTTTTTTAAAAAATATATATATATAAATAAAATAATATATTAATTAAAAATAATAATTAATTAAATGAAAATTTTTAATTTAATAATATTAAATTATTTTATAAGATTAAAGTTCCAAGTTAGACTCTTATCGGAGCTTAATTAATATTAATAATAATAAAGAAAGACAAATTTAAAAAAAAATTATAATTTGATTTGATTTTTTTACGTTTTGAAATCAGTAGAATTTGTATTTTTTTTTTATAAATGGAGCCTGTGATTTGCATTGACATGACGCTTTCATCATATAAGTGTCAATATTATCACGTAAATATTATATATGCAAAAGTTATATCGCGATAGCGTTAAAGTTATGAATCACAAATAATTAATAATATAAATAATAAAATTCATTTTATCAAAAAAAAAATTTCACAAATTTTAAAATATAAAAAAAAAAAATCAAATTATGAGATGATTTTATTTTCTTTGAAAGCAATATTGGGGACGCAACTGCAATATGGTCATTTTCTTGGTGGTTTTATCTGCTGATAGAAATTCTAAGTGTTGAAATTTATTTTTGTCCAAATTGATTTGTCTGCATACACATAATGTAAGAACATAGCCACATGTTGTTGCTGGACAAATATAATTTGGTTGGGAACATTTACACATAAAATTGTCATTAACTGTTTAATTTATCACTACAAGACGATAAACATTTATAAATACAATTGTCACTTACTGCTTAATTTATCATAATCTGACAATAAAAAGACATAATTTTCATGAATCAATTAATTGTTTATATATTATTGTTTTGAAGGTGAAATAATTAACTTATTTAGGAACCAAATTTGAATTTAAAATTTTTTTATAAATTAAAATTAAAAACTCTCACAAAACAAATACTTCTATGTACTGTACAAATTAATATCCATTTATGAAAATTAAGCTAATCACCTTTTGTCACATAATAATTGAAGTGATGATAATTAAAGGTTAACTCAATAATTCAATTCAATTTTATTTTATTCACAAAATTAATTGAATCAGTATGATGATCAAATGACAAAAGGTAAAAACTATGAAGACTGAATTTGAAATTATTACTTAACTTTCCGAGTCTATTTTTTAGTGGATATTGACGTCGGCTAAACCCATTAGCCACAAACAATTCTGGAATTTTTTTTTTTATTATTTTTTTTTCAAAAGGGAAATTCCAATAGTTAGGAAAGTTGAGTCCTGAAAATTTAGACAATCTTTGTTAGGATAAAATAAAATATTTCTCAAAAATTTTTATATTAAAATTTAATAATAATTAATTATGGATTTATATTTTGCATGAATTTTAATTTTTTTATTCAGTTAATATTTTTAAAAATACTTTCATATTCAAATTATTATTTTTTTATTAAATTTAAATATTACCTTTTTGATAATTTTAAATATTTATATAAAAAAAATATATGAGATCAATTTATTATATCTGGATCAATTAGAAAAAATATATTATATATTTTATTTTATATAAATTTTAATTAAAATCCTACAGAAAATAATGACAACACAGAAAAATTAATGAAACAGCTTACGAAAAATTTAATTTTTAAGAGAATTATTTGACATGTAAAGAAATTTTTTTTAAACAACTTATAAATAGGTGTGAGCATTTAGTTGGTTCGATTTAAACTGAATTGATCTTTAGAAGAATAAGATTAATCGAATTGAAATTTTAAAAATTAAATCGAACTAATTTTGAATCAAATAGAACTAAATCAAATAAAATAATTTATAAATTTAATCGAATCGAATTGATATATTTCGGTTTGGTTATTTTAATTTTTTAATAAAATACAAATATAATTATTAAAAATATATATTTTTAAATATATATATATATATAATAAATATATAATATATATAATTCAGTCGGTTCGGTTATTTTAAATTTTGAAAAAAAACACAACTAAATACACCAAAAATTATAAAAATAAATCGAATCGAATGAAATTTAAATCAAACTGACTGAATTAAATTAAATTCTATTTAGTTTTCAGTTAGTCCGGTTTTTCCAACCCTACTATTGAGTGTAGCTTTTATTTTATATATATA